>JACRUU010000029.1:532500-560000 GCA_030449085.1 Kryptopterus vitreolus | reverse complement strand
ACATGCACACACACATTCCAGGCCTACATGTTCAAACCACCAGGCTGGAGAACTTCTACCACTGAGTGATTCAGGCATTGATTCCCAATAAAGCAGGATTACAGGTTAGCGGATTCACCTTTCAGCTCCTCTTCTCTTTATTTGTCATTCTCTCCATCCATCCTGTTTTTCTTTCTCCTCCGTCTCTCCATCATTTGCAAATCTGCTCTGTAAAGCTCTGTCGTTCATCTGGTTGCCATAGAAATGCTAACGTGTCCTCCCATGCACATTAGCATAAATCTGTAATTGGTGTTGTCGTGGTAACGTGTGAGAGACTCTGTATCCGCAACTTCTGACCAATCAGAATCCATGAACTCGTCAGTGATATAAATGACGGACATTTGGTAGAATAATTGGTTTTAATTGTCTCACTCGGCTCCAATAGGAGCACGGAGGACGTCCCTGATGACGTCGCGTTTGCTCGTTCACGTGCCCCGTTAGAGAAATCGAGAGGGTTTTTTTCCGCTCTGATGTGGTCCGGGTGATTAACTCCTGCTCGCCCGCTGTCAGAGCCTTTAACGCTTGACATTTCAGCCCACCGGAGAAGAGCGGTGACGTGACGCAGCCTGGAAACATGCGCCCCGTAATCATCTCCTCCACAGAGACGTTCCACTTCAGAGCTATAATCAACACCTTCGCCAGCCCTATAATCAACTTCCCCACTAATCTCACCAGGAACAAACCAAGAAGGGTCGAAGGGGGGGGGGGGTTCCTGGGATGGAAGGGTAAACTTGTACATTGATTAAAAAAATTCTAATTATATTGATTTATATATAATTAGAATATTATGTATTATATAAATACTCAGATTAGACAAGTTAGACAGGTTAGATTAGACAAAATGGATTATTGAGTGTGTGTATATGTGTGTATATTCCTGTTTTTACAGACACGCCACTGATGGTCAGGAGCAGCAGTGAACTGGTGTTGTCACACTCGATGGATACCGAAAACGACAACAACAGACCGACAGCAGCAGCATCGGTCAGTGTCCTACAGATTTCAGTGTAAAAATGAATGACACCTAGATCAGAGACCCCGCCCCCCCCACCTAGACCCCACCCTCCACCTAGAGCTCAGAGACCCCGCCCTCCACCTAGCTCAGAGGACCCCGCCCTCCACCTAGCTCAGAGATCCCACACTCTAGCTAGCCCATTGACCCATCCCCCAGGAAGCTCAGAGACCCCGCCCTCCACCTAGATCAGAGACCCACCCCCCACCTAGCTCAGAGACCCCGCCCCCCACCTAACTCAGAGACTCCGCCCCCCACCTAGCTCAGAGACCCTGCCCTCCACCTAGCTTCTTAGAGACCCCGCCCCCACCTAGCTCAATGACTCCGCCCTCCACCTAGACCCCGACCTCCAGCAAGTTCAGAGACCCCACCTTCTAGTTAGCCCAGTGACCCCCCCCCCCCGCCAGCAAGCTACCCCACTGACCCATCCCTTTTTCTTTTTATTACATTCCCAGAACAGTGTTTTTTTTTCTTTCTTCCTTTATTTATTTATTGAAACCTCTATTTGTCTTTCCCATCCTCCAATTCTCTATTTATTTATTTATTTGTTTATCACGTGTGTCTCGGTGCACATCTGTGTCAGCGCAAGAAACCCATCTCTTTTTGTAATTCATGTGGGCGGAGCCTTGAGATTTCCTTTCACTCTTTTAGAACGCTATTAGGATTTCCTTTGTCATACATCTCCTATATCTGTGTGTGTGTGTGTGTGTGTGTGTGTGTGTGTGTGTGTGGGGTCAGGAGATCTGTTTCTGTGCATTTTCTTATAACCTATTTTTCCCGTCTATCACACCTGCGGCTCTCTCTCACACACACACACACACACACCACACACCACCCGTCTCAGATTTCCCTCTTTCTCACTTTCTTTCCAGGTTTTAATCCCTCGTTTCCTCACGTCGTCGCAATCACGCTTTGTGCTTTTTATCCGTTTCTAGATACTCTTTCGGTTCCCACGTTGCTTCGCTCTGGTTTTTGAGCTGAGTGCACTTTGAGAATGCAGAATGTCTGGATGCACAATAACAATAAGCACGGCGCAGGAGCATGTGGCCTGGCGGGGGATAATCACATAACCGCCCGCAAACTGGGTCACTCCAAGTGTGTGTGTGTGTGTGTGTGTGTGTGTGTGTGTGTGTGTGTTTACAGGGACCAGGCCATGTGCTTCCAGTGAAGAGTGGACCCGTGGACACACCAAAAGTGGACATGATGAACCGGAGGATGAACAACAACAACAGCAGGTACGAGTGCGTATTTATGATTATATATTATAACAATACGAATATTTAAAAAGGTAACGATGATAACACTTCATTATCACATCTTGGCTTTGTGGAAGAACACTTCCCGTGTCACGTTCAGCACACTCTCCCACCCTGATTTCTCCGACGGAGCACATAAAGTGGCATTTACAAAGGAGATTATTTACCAAAAAAAAAAAAAAACATGTATGTCTGCAAATCGAATCAGAGAGTAAATGCTAACCAGATCAATTTCAGATCACAATAAAGCACCAGGGGCCTGTTTGGATATGGAGATCTATAATCTATAATCATACACACTCGATATCAGGAAGCACGGAAAGCCTCATCGTCCCACTACACCCAGACAAAGCCGACACCCTTTCATCCAAACAAACAAACAAACAAACAAAAACAATTATGTTTCTCTCGTCTGTCTAATTTGTTCTCAGGATTGGATGTTTAGTCTGTCTGCTTTTACTGTAAGGCATTTCAAGGAGGAAAACGATGCACATTATACCCACTATATATATATATATATATATATATATATAATGATATAGGTCCCTATGGAATGATTTAATAAATGGACTCTGTTGTTAAAATGTAATATATATATATATATATATATATATATATATATATATATATGATTATGGAATGATGAATGTAATAAAAGCCGCGTGGAGATATGTTCTGCTGGATTTGTACGGAGATTTGTCTGAGATGAGCCTTTACATTCGTCTCATAGGCGTCTAATGGAGCGTTATAACATGCGTCGTTGCGCCACACGAGCATTTAAGAGGGTTCTTTAAGTGAAGGGAAAATTTTCATGCTCCTGAAATCCCAGGGTGTCCCAATACTTTTGGCCATTTTGGGTGACCCTTTTTTCCCCTCGTTTTTTGTACACGGAAACATTTGCAGTGTTTTAAATAAGACGAGAGTTGAGTTTGTCGGTTTGTGCGCTTGCGTTTGCGGTGTGTAGCAATAGTGTGTATATTAGAGGCCGGGGCTGTTGCCACGGTTACAAGAGGTGCGGCGGCGGCGGTGTCGTTCTTATCACAGATCACGTGACCTCCTCTTCTTTATATGAGAGGTACGCGGTTATCTCTACTGGGTTATCTCTACTGCCACTGCCACTCTTCACTGGCTCTGTCAGTCAGTATTACACCACACACACACACACACACACACACACACACACACACACACACACACACACACACACACACACACACATGTACACAATCCCACCTCATTGAGCAGCTGAACTGGCACCAATAAAACCTCCTACAGGTCTTTTTCTGAAATAATCTCACACACTCTCTCTCTCTCTCTCTCTCTCTCTCTCTCTATCTGCTTTATTTTTGTTCCCTCTCTCTTTCACTCTGTTTCTCTTTTTCTTTTTCTTCATTTCTCTCTTTCCACTTTCTCCTTTCTTTCTAATTGTACTCGCTTTGTCTACATCTTTCTTTCTTTCTTTTCTCTGTCTCTCTGCATCTCTCAAAGTTTTTTTTCTTCTCTCTTCATCTATCTGTTTTTTCTCTTTCTTTTCTCTCTCTTTCCCCATCTGTCTAATTTTCCATTTCTTCTCTCTCTCTCTCTCTCTCTCTCTCTCTCTCTCTCTCTCTCTCTCTCTCCATATCCATTTTTTCTATTTTTGCTCTCTCTCTCCATCTATCCATTTCTCTTTCTTATCCCCCCCTCTCTCTCTCTCTCTCTCTCGCTATCCATTTTTTCTCTTTTTTTCTCTCTGTCTCTCTCTCCATCTATCCATTTCTTTCTTTCCTCTCTCTCTCCCTCTCTCGCTAACCATTTATTCGCTCTTTTTCTCTCTGTCTCTCTCTCCATCAATCAATTTCTCTTTCTTTCCTCTCTCTCTCTCCATCTCTCTCCATCTCTCGGTCTTTTGTCTCTCTTTCTCTCCTCTCTCGTGAATCTCTCTCCATCTCTCTCTCTCTCTCTCTCTATCTAAAAGATTCTTTCATTCACATGTAAAAGCATGTATTTGTAAGCTGAAACACACCCGTCCGCGTTAATGCCACGTTGTAGACGTTCTTGTTTACATACACCGTTGTTGTTGTTGTTGTCGAGGGAACTTTAGTTTATATAATGAAATCTCAAACATGGATTCTTTTTTTTGTCCTTCTGAACAATTCCTCACAAAAAAGAACCCCCCCGACCCTCAGCCCGTGCCTTTTCTTTCTTTCTTTCTTTCCTTTTTTTCCTTTTTCTATTTTGACAGAGACTAAAGCCTTCGCCCTCACCACCACCACCATCCACCTTTTCCTCCTGTCTTCCTTCTCCCTGTTCATGTCATTATTGAAGTAAGAGATGCAGGTAGGCACCTGTGCCTCTGGCGTTGTGTGCGTGCATGTGTGTGTGTGTGTGTGTGTGTATATGTGTGTGTGTAAACTCTCTCTCTAAACACACACACAAACGAGCAGTTGCAGCACCTCTCGTTTATTTGTTTGGCCATTAATGCTGCACCCCGAGGACACGAGGTGCAAAATGGATTTGAAGTGTGTGTGTGGACAGGAGTACAAGGTCCAGTAGTGAAGGATTTTCTGTGTGTGTGTGTGTGTGTGTGTGTGTGTGTGTGTGTGTACCTTTTAATTTCTTTTTAATTCCTGTTTTCATCTTTTACTACAAATTTTAGTTCTTAGTGAACAATATATCAAGACACCACTATGACTACCTGTACAGCTTCCTGTTTTCTTTCTTTCTCTTCCTTCATTTCTTTCTTTCTTTCTTTCTTTCTCTTCCTTCATTTTCTTTCCTTTCTTTCTTTCTTTCTTTCTTTCTTTCTTTCTTTCAATTTTTTCTTTCTTTCTTTCAATTCTTTCTTTTTCTTCCTTCATTTCTTTCTTTCTCTTCTTTCAAATCTTTCTTTTTCTTCCTTCATTTCTTTCTTTCTCTTCCTTCATTTCTTTCTTTCTTTTTTTCTTTCTCTTCTTTCTTTCTTTCTTTCTTTCTTTCTTTATTTCTTTCTTTTCTTTCTTTTCTTTCTTCTCTTTCTTCTTTTTCTTCTTTTTTCTTTCTTTCTTTCTTCATTTTTCTTTCCTTTCTCTTCCTTTCCTTCATTTCTTTCTTTCTTTCTTTCTTTCTTTCTCTTCTTTCTTTCTTTCTTTCTCTTCCTTTTCTTTCTTTCTTTCTTCATTTCTTTCTCTTCCTTCATTTCTTTCTTTCTCTTCTTAATCTAGGCAAGGTAATCTATGATTAGTTTGTCTAGTGCTTGTGCCCTATCCGGGTCCATTTGAAATGGTATAAAAGTATAAAAATGTTCCTCTTCCACACTATTTAATCGTTTCCCAAAAGTCTGTCATCCACACTGAAACGTCAGAAACCCAGAAACCCCTCTCGTTCCTGCACTGCGCATGAGCAAATCGCATGTCGCTTTGAAGCGCATCATTTCCGCCTGACGTCTGTTTATATTCCGGCTCTCACAAACGTCGTGGAAACGAGTTTTTCGGAAAAGCGAAAAAGCCGACGTTTTCGTTGAAACGTCTCGAATTCAAAACTCGCAAACATTCCAATGTTATTTGACGATACATCAGAGAATTGTGTTGAAACAAATATAAGTTTCAGATTAAGGGAGAAATACAGTAACACTGATTACCTGCAGACAAAAACCAACGCCTACGATGCAAGATAATGTTGGGGCGGAGTCATCCACAAAGTGACCACGCCCCTTTTCATCTGCCAGATATACTCATATGTTAATAGACGAATCGCTGTAATGTATAAGAGCACGGTCATTGGTTAGGAGTGTGTGTGTGTGTGTGTGTGTGTGTGTGTGTGTGTGTGTGTGTGTGTGTGTGTGTGTGTGTGTGTGTGGGCTGTGGCTCCCGGCTGTATAGGGAAAGCAGCAGGAAAGCAGGAGGTCAGCGAGGCAGATCAGGGTCGCTAAATGATCCAAGAAAGAGCTAATGGAGCACACTGATAGCTACTTGCCCTTTGGGGATGTGTGTGTGTGTGTGTGTGTGTGTGTGTGTGTGTGTGTGTGTGTGTGTGTGTGTGTTTGATTGATACTGATCAAAAATGAGTCCGGGGAACTTCTTTCATCAGGAACACTATTCAGATATTGTAAATAGAAAATCACTGTCACTTGTTTTCTCTTCTTTCTCTCTCTCTCTCTCTTTCTTTCTTTCTTTTACCCCATGATTTTCATTCATTTCATCCCATGTTTCATATTAGTGTTCATTTTGGCCATCACCAGCATGTGCACTTCTATACTTCTTGCTCTCCATTTTCTTTTGTTTATTTATTTGTTTGTTTATTTGTTTATCTCGTTAGCGCTTGCTTTTTTACTCTCTGCTTACATGCGTATATTGGATGTAATTAATAAATCATCGCAGCCATTCATTCAATCATTAGAACGCAACCATGCAACTTAATCATGCGACTGCACAGAGAGAATGATGCGAGAGTCCGATCTGGACATTTGTGATGCTTTATTTTGCTTCCAAACCCAACAAATCTGTCCCACAACAAATAAGTACCCCCCCCCCCCATCCCCCTATTTTCTGAGCTACAGTATCTTCCCTGCAACAAATATGTTGAATTGTGAGGTTCTGCCCAGGTTATGTCTTTGTTATCCTGTAGGGGGTGCTGTAATTCTCCAAAATCCATCCAATTTATAATGAGTAATGATTTGTACTACGTGTATTTATTTTATGCGGTTTGCTCACAGACTCTTTGTCTAAGCTGTGACATTTTGCAACATCGCATTGTTTTGCACCACAGTGACGAAAGCTTATATGAAATGTTTATATTAGAGTTTTGATTAAAGCAACATTGATTACAAAGTGAGGGGCACGGTGGTTTAGTGGGTTAGCACGTTCGCCTCACACCACCAGGGTCCGGGTTCGATTCCCGTCTCGGCCATGTGTGTGTGGAGTTTGTGCATGTTCTCCCCGTGTTTCAGGGGGTTTTTCTCCGGGTTCTCCGGTTTCCTCCCCCCGGTCCAAAAACATGCACGGTAGGTTGATTGGCACCTTGGAAAAATTGTCCCGAGTGTATGAATGTGTGTGTGTGTGTGTGTGTGTGTGTGATGGGTTGGCATTCCATCCAGGGTGTATCCTGCCTTAATGCCCATAGACACCTGAGATAGACACAGACTCCCCGTGACCCGAGTGAAGATCGGATAAAGCGGTAGAAGATGAATGAATGAATGATTACAAAGTCGAAAAGAATGATGGTCCGGTTGGTTTCTGGTCATCCTGAAAGTGGCTCGGCCCCTGTGATTACGGCTATATTGTGTTATTTATACTTAAAAAAAGCATTAAAAGTGATAGAAATGTTTACCTTGGTGTGTGTGTGTGTGTGTGTGTGTGTGTGTGTGTGTGTGTGTTCATAAACATTAAGTGTGTGTTTGTTTCCACAGCGGTCTCACCAGAACGGTGGAGATTTCCGGAGACATGGGGCCTCTCGGAATTAAAGTTGTCCCTTACCTTTCTTCACTTAGTGGACGGGGTGAGAGCACACACACACACACACACACACACACACACACACACACACACACACACACACACACACACACACAAAAAAGGTAAATTCTTGATGCCTAAGAAATTCATATGAAAATGCGGAGGTCAAACACCTGAGTGTGTCGTGTGGACTCCTGGATGTGACAGGAAGTGACCCTCGGGTGAAATGTGTCTCCACTTCCTGTGTGTGTGTGTGTGTGTGTGTGTGTGTGTGTGTGTGTGTGTGTGTGCGGTCTGTAAGGAATGCTCCTGTCCTTATCTCTCCCCCATTTTTTTTTACACCCGCTTCTCTCTCTTCATGAGAGAAAATGTGTTCGCTGACCTGCCGATCTCTCCCGAAGCTTAGGGACGTGCGAAAATATCGGCACCCCCTAAGAAAATACGGCCATATTGACATTTTTATTTGTGTTGAAGCGCTGAAAGGGTTAGAACATCCGCGAAGAACGTTTGTAGATCGACCAACTACTTTATTATTACATTTCTTTCTTTTTTTTTTTTCTTATTCACCCTTTTTTTTCCATTCTTTTGTCTAACTTCCTTTCGTTTTTTTACAGGCTATCTCTCTTTCTTTTTTTTTACTTCACTGAGCCTCATCCTTCTTTCATCGTTCTTTCTTTTTCACTCGTTTTTTTCTTTCTAATAATAATAATAATAATAATAATGAAGAATAATTAATTATTATTATTAATAAATAAAGAATAATAATAAAATAATAATAATAATAATAATAATAATAATAATAATAATGGAAGTAATAATAATAATAATAATTAACTAATAATAAGTAATAATAGTAATAAAATAATAACACTAATAATAATAATAGTAATAATAATAAGTAATAATAAGGATAATGTAATAATTAATAATAATAATGTAATACTACTAATATAATAATGTTAATAATAATAAATTACTAATGATAAATAAATAATAAGTTAACATAATAATAATAAATTACTGAATGTTAATAATAATAATAATAATAATGTTAATATAATAATAATAATAATAATAATAATAATAATGTAACAATAATAATAATACTGTTAATAAGTTAATAATATGTAATAATGTTAATAATAATGTTAATAATAATAATAATAATAATAATGTTAATAATAATGTTAATAATAATGTTAATAATAATTTAATAATAATAATAATAACAATAACAATAATAATGTAATATATAATCATAATCATTAATAATAATGAAACAACAATAATAATAATACTGTTAATAATAATGTTAATAATAATGTTAATAATAATAATAATTCATAGTAATATAAAATCAGAGAATCAAAGAGAACTTGAGAAAATAAATCTGCATGTTGATTTTTAATTTCTTTCTCTGTGTGTGTGTGTGTGTGTGTGTGTGTGTGTGTGTGTGTTGTGTTTTAGAACACTGGGACTCCACGTCCGAGGCATTGATGAGAACAGTCGTACCAGGAGAGAGGGGATCTTTGAGGAGGACGAGTGCATCGTGAGGATTAATGAAACCGATCTCATAGACAAGTCTTTCTCTCAGTACGACTTTTCACGTTTCCTCGTGTAGAAATCCCTCTCGTGTCTTGGACACGTCGTGTTGTCTGCACCAGTCTTCATGTGGAGGAACTTCTGAAACCAGTTTCATCATTAGTCTACCATTTCTTCTCCTCGCTCCCTCCCGCAGGTCTCAGGAGATGTTTCGTCAGGCCATGTCGTCTCCCGTGGTCCGGCTGGAGGTCGTCCCCGTGTGCAATAAGCTCCAGTACGAGAAGAGCCTCATCAGCCAAATATTCAGCGGCATTGACTCCGCCCACACTGCCGCTCCTGCCCCCACCCCTAAACCCAAAAGTCCCTTCCTACTCCGGAAAGCCGACGTGAAATTTCCTGACCCCGCCCCCGCCTCGCCCTTGTCCTCTCTGACTCCGCCTCCCAGAGAAGAGTTCATGACGAGACGCAGCCCCATAGCTGTGGAGCGCCGCGAGCAGACCCCGCCTCTTCTGGCCGCTGCCTCGCCCACACCCAGGAGCCGCAGCGAAAGCCCCGCCTCCATGGGAAGCCCCGCCCTTATAGCGTTAGCAAACGCTAACAAGAAAAGTGGACGAAAGATGATCAATTTAACCAAAGGTGCCTCTATCAATCTATCTGTCTGTCTATCACTATATCTATATCAATGTCATGCTGTCTGTCTATCACTCTATCTGTCTGTCTATCACTATATCTATATCAATGTCACGCTGTCTGTCTATCACTCTATGTCTGTTTATCACTGTCTGTCTATACTATGTCTATCACTATATCTATATCAATGTCACGCTGTCTGTCTATCACTCTATCTGTCTGTCTATCACTATATCTATATCAATGTCACGCTGTCTATCACTCTATCTGTCTGTCTATCACTATATCTATATCAATGTCACACTGTCTGTCTATCACTCTATCTGTCTGTCTATCACTATATCTATATCAATGTCACACTGTCTGTCTATCACTGTACCTGTCTGTCTATCACTCTATCTGTCTGTCTATCACTCTATCTGTCTGTCTATCACTGTCTATATCAATGTCACACTGTCTGTCTATCACTCTATCTGTCTGTCTATCACTATATCTATATCAATGTCACACTGTCTGTCTATCACTCTATCTGTCTGTCTATCACTCTATCTGTCTGTCTATCACTATACCTATATCAATGTCATACTGTCTGTCTATCACTCTACCTGTCTGTTTATCACTCTGTCTGTCTGTCTATCACTATATCTATATCAATGTCACGCTGTCTGTCTCACACTGTCTCACATTCTATCACTCTGTCTGTATGGATATCAATCGGTCTGTCACTCTTTATCACTCAATCACTCTCTCTCTCTATCTATCACTCTGTGTGTCTATCTCTCTGTCTGTCTATCTGTCACTATGTCTCATTGTCTACCTCTCTGTCTCTCTGTCTGTATGTCACTCTGTCCTACATTCTATCACTCTGTCTATATCTATATCAATCGGTCTGTCTATCACTCTCTCTCTCTATCTATCACTCTGTGTGTCTATCTCTGTCTGTCTGTCTGTCACTCTGTCTCATTGTCTATCTCTCTGTCTGTCCTTTATGTTTCTATACCTGTCTCCTTGTCTTTGTCTCTCTGTCACTCTGTCTATCTATCTGTCTCTGTGTCTCTCTGTCTTTATCTTTTTTGTCTAGTTGTCTGTTTCTTTAATTAGCTTTAAAAGTTGTCTGGCCTCTTTAACTCTCTGACTCTCTTTCCCCTCTCTCTCTCTCTCTCTCTCTCTCTCATTCTCTCTCTCTTTTTTCTGTGTCAGTATCTCTGTTCTCCTCACACCTCCTCTGTTCTCAGTGTGTTTTGTCTTCTCTGTTGTTTAGTTTCTTTTCTCATCTTGTTTATGTTTTTGTTCTCGTGTTTGTGTGTATGTGTGGTCTTTTTTTATTGTGTTTGATCTCTCCTTTCTTCTCTTTTTAACCCTCTTAATTATTGTTCTCTTTTTCTTCCCCCCCTGCATTTTTCTCATTTCCCCTCTTATTTCTTTTCTTTTTTCACTTGTGTCTTCTAATACCTGCCTCGATGGATGGATTTTCCTCATTTCTATTCCTTTTTTCTCCTCTCTTTTTTTTTCTCCTCATCTCATTTAATCTTATTCTCATCTTTCTTTCCTCTCCTCTCTCCCTCTATCTTTCTCTCGTCTTGTCTCCTCTCCTCTATATTTCTTTCCTCTCCTCTTGTCCGTTCTCCTCTCCTCTTGTCACCTCTTCTTTCTTTCCTCTCTTCTATCATTCTATCCTCTCATCTCTCCTTCATCTCCCTCTCTCCTCTCTCTCTTGTGATTGACAGCTGCTGCAGGTGTTAAACTTTAATGAAAGTCAGTCAGGTGTTCTTCAGGGAGACGGGTTTCATCATTCACCATCTTTAGTATGCTGGAGCTCTTTCTCTCCGCTAACATCTCTCACTCCTCACTGTGTGTGGTGTAGAGAGAGAGAGAGAGAGAGAGATAGACAAAGTGTTTCAGTAAACACACATGTGGAGGGCGGAGTCATGGAGAGTCACAGAGAGTCATGCACACCCTCTCCTCCCTTTCCCTCTGTCTTCTCCCCTCTCTCTCTCTCTCTCTCTCTCTCGCTTCTCTTCTCCTCCTGCTCCACATCCTCTACATTTCCCTTCGTCTTCCTTCCCTTCCCTTCACTCTGTCGATGTGTGAAATTAAAGCGCAGAGGCGTTTAATCCTCAGTAGGAATGATTAGCGACGGCTCCTGTGCTCCGATTCTC
Organism: Kryptopterus vitreolus; assembly: GCA_030449085.1. Lineage (NCBI taxonomy): Eukaryota > Metazoa > Chordata > Actinopteri > Siluriformes > Siluridae > Kryptopterus > Kryptopterus vitreolus. The sequence goes on along the minus strand of JACRUU010000029.1, from coordinate 547,951 downwards.
TCTCTCTCTCTCTCTCTCTCTCTCCGGCTCACGTGAGCTTCCTGAAGAATTCAACACCCCACACACACACACACACACACACACACACAAAAACGCTGACACTGTGAGCGACGTCCTCGTTAGTCACGATGCGTGATCTCATTGGTACCATCGTACAACATGCCCTCGTATTTCCACAGTAACACATATACCTCCCATCATCCTCTACACTCCTTCATCATCTCACCTTTTACTTTCCTCTCCCTCTTTTTTCTTTATCAGTCTTTTTTCAATCAACACTATCATTGTTTTACATTGGACATTAGTTTTTCTTCCATCCGTCCTTTTTCTGTTGAAAATGTTCTCATTTTTCTTCTTTGCCTTTCTTTCTTTCTTCCTTTCTCTTTCTTTCTTTCTTTCTTTCTTTCATCTTTCCAGTCTTAGTGCTGTCCTTCTGTCCTGTTTCTTTTTCCTGTCTTCTGTTCATCTTTCTGCTTCGTCTTCCATTCTTCCTTCCTTCTGTTCTTCGATTCATTCCGACGTTCATTCCTGTTTTCTTTCCACCCATCTCTCCAATCTTCCATCTTTCCCATCTTATGCTCTTCATTCTGCCCTTCCATTCTTCCTTCCTTCTGTCCTCTGTTTATTTAGCCCTTCATTTACCCTTCATTACATTGTTCCCTTCATCTTACTGCTCTTCCTTCCTTCCTTCCTTCCGTCCATCTTTCCACCCTTCCCTCCTTCTGATATTCCAGCCTTCTGTCTTTTGCTCTTCCTTCTGGCCCTTCCCCTCTTCCATCCTTCCTTCCGTTTGTCCTTCCATTCATCATTCCATTGTTCATTCCACCTTTGCACCCATCCATCTTTCCATCCATCTTCTGCTGCTTTTGTTCCTCATTGGTTCTTCTCTTTTGTTAATGTAATAAATTGTTATTAGTGTTGGTAAATGTGTGTGTGTGTGTGTGTGTGTGTGTGTGTGTGTGTGTGTGTGTGTGTGCAGGTTCAGATGGGCTCGGCTTCACCGTGGTAACGAGAGACTCGGTGGTTCATGGTCCGGGACCCATCCTGGTGAAGAGCATCCTGCCCCGAGGAGCTGCAGTGCGAGACGGGCGCCTGCAGTCAGGAGACCGGATCCTGCAGGTACCGCCACCAACACACCATCTCTCCTTACGTCTTTATTCCCTTCTTCATTTCATCCTCCTTACATTCCTTCATTCCAGTCTTCCTTCCTTCCTTCCCTCTCTACTTCCCTCCTGCCTGTTCCTTGGTTCACTTATTCTCTCCTTTATTCACTCATTCATTCTAGCCACTATTCTTTTTTTCCTTTATCCTTCTTTCAATCTTTTTCCTTCCTTTCATCTTCCCAGTGCTTTCCAAACAATAATATATATATTGTGTGTGTGTGTGTGTGTGTGTGTGTGTGTGTGTGTGTGTGTGTGTGTAGGTAAATGGAGTGGACATTAATGGTTTCAGACAGGAGGAATTGGTGGCGATGTTACGCAGCACCAAGCAGGGAGAGACCGTCTCACTATTAGTGAGCAGACAAGAGGAACCCTTCTTACCCCGGGAAATGGTTAGTCTGTTCGCATGTCTGTCTGTCTGTCTGTCTGCCTGTCTGTCTGACTCTGCCTTCCTGTCTGTCTAACTCTGCCTTCCTATCTGCCTTCCTGTTTGCCTGCTTGTCTGTCTGCCTCTGGATGTCTCTGTCTATCTGTCTGTTTGCCTGTCTATCTCTCTCTGCCTGTCTGTCTATCTGTCTGTCTCTCTGTCTGTCTCTGTCTGTCTGTCTGCATCTGGCTGTCTCTGTCTATCTGTCTGTTTGTCTTTCTATCGCTCTCTGCCTGTCTGTCTATCTGTCTGTCTCTTTCTGCCTTTCTGTCTGTCTCTGTCTGTCTGTCTGTCTGTCTGTCTGTCTACCTATGGCTGTCTCTGTCTATCTGTCTGTTTGTTTTTCTATCTCTCTCTGTCTGTCTGTCTGTCTGCCTCTGGCTGTCTCTGTCTATCTGTCTGTTTGTTTTTCTATCTCTCTCTGCTTGTCTGTCTGCCTGCCTGCCTGTCTATCTGTCAGTCTCTTTCTGCCTGCCTGCCTATCTGTCTGTCTAACTGTCTCTGTCTGTCTTTTTATCTGTCTGTCAATTTGCCTGTCTGTCTGTCTGTCTGTCTGTCTTTTTGTCTGTCTCTCTTTGTGTGCCTGTCTCATCTGTCTGTCTCTCTGTTTTTCTTGTTGTTTGCTCTTATTTCTGTCTGTCTTCTTCTCTTTGAATCTGTCTAATCTCTGTATCTCTTTCTTTCTTTCTTTCTCTGGATTTTTTATTTTTTTATTTCTTTCCCTCTTTCTGTATCTAACCATCCATCCACCCTTCTTGCTTATTCTATTCATTCCTGCCCCCCCCTCTCTCTCGCTGCATTTTCTCTCTTCCTATCTCACACTTTCCATTCTAGAAGCTGATGACATCTTCACAATCACTACATCTTTGAAACACAAACACAAACACACACACACACACACACACACACACACACACACCCTTGACCTCGGTGTGTTGATTCAGTGGCTGGCAGGAAGTCCTCGTGCATGGCCAGCTGTTTGACAGGAAGTGGCAGGGAGTTCTGGTGCTCCACCTTTCCCAGATGTTGGAGCCAGTGCCTCTGCCCCTGTGTGTGTGTGTGTGTGTGTGTGTGTGTGTTTCTCTCTTTCCTCTCTCTCTCTCTCTCTCTCTCTCCATTTTTCACTCTGCCCCTCCATCCCTCAGCTCAGGAAGCGAGCTCTCCATCCCGTCATTGTGCCTGTGTCTATCTGCAGTTCATTTACACCACACAGTCAGCACATCAAACACTCGGGGTCGCTCATAAACACGCCAAACACACGCCAAGCTCACGCCAAGCTCACCTGCATTACTTCCTCTTCTATTACACTTTACTGTGTGTCTGTGTGTGTGTGTGTGTGCGTCTGTGTGTGTGTGTGTGCACTCTACATTATAGTACATAATATATAATACACAACATACACTACACAAGAATATACAATATATTACTCACTATACAACAATATACACTGCACAATACACAATACATACAATGTATTACACATATACTACAAACTACACAATATATACAACATATTACACACAGCACAACATACACTAAACAATATATGCTACATAACACACAATATGTACAACATATGACACAAGACACAATATACACTAAACAATATATGCTACATAACGCACAATATGTACAACATATTACACAATACACAATATACAATACACAATACACAATACATACAATGTATTACACATATACTACAAACTACACAATATATACAACATATTACACACAGCACAACATACACTAAACAATATATGCTACATAAAGAACCATATGTAAAATATATTACACAATAAACAACATACACTACACAGTACACAATACATACAATGTATTACACAACAGTATATGCTACAAACTACACAATATATACAACACATTACACACTACACAACATGCACTAAACAGTATATGCAACATAATGCACTGTATGTCAAATATATCACTCAATACACAACATACACTAAACAATATATGCTACATAACACACAATATGTACAACATATGACACACTACACAATATACACTACAGAATACACACAATGTATTACACAACAGTATATACTACAAACTACACAATATGTACAACATATTACACACTACACAATATACACTAAACAATATATGCTACATAACACACAATATGTACAACATATGACACAATACACACTACACAGTACACAATACATACAATGTATTACACAACAGTATATACTACAAACTACACAATATGTACAACATATTACACACTACACAACATACACTAAACAATATATGTTACATAACGCACAATATATGCAACATATGACACAATACACAACATACACTACACAATATACACAATGTGTACAATATATTACACAATACACAACATACACTAAACAATATACTCAATAAAATTCCCTCTGGGATTAATAATGTCTTACATGTCACAGAAAATATATATTACATATTATGCAATGCATACTATGCATACACATACTACTTATAACACACTACACAACCCACAGTATGCATTACATGATGCACAAATGATGTTAAGTACAAAACATATAGATAGTACACACTACACACAACATTCTAATACATATTAAATAAATACATACTACTTAATTCATACTACACTCTCAGATCAGCTTTTAAATGCCTATAAATTGTTTTTCCTGTCATGACGCTGTGTTGTAAATCTTATCACATATCATATAATATCATTGTTGTAAAGGGAAAAAAAAACCCAAACCCCTAAGAAATATCGCTACCTCAACCATTCGGTTGAGTAATAACAGGCCATAAAGTGGTCCGGATGCTTCAGGGTGCCAATATTTCTGAGCGACAAAGTGCACGAGTCTGATCCGGAGACTACCTGTGATATGGGCTGTTATGTATTCCTTCCCACAAGCCACCACGAGCTATCTATATCCCTGTGCTTTAAAAGATATCTGAAGGATTGTAGCTGAAACGTCTGGAGATCACACAGACGTGTGTGTGTGTGTGTGTGTGTGTGTGTGTGTGTGTGTGTGTGTGTGTGTGTGTGTGTGTGTAGTGGTGTTCACAATGACAGCAGCGCTCGCACAAGTCCTCCTAAATTGCGTCGCGTGGTTTATTTCTGTTCCGGGCTGCTGTGTGATTGACTGAAGAGCTCTGCTCTATTGAAGGTCTGTTAGAAAGGAACAGCTGCCACTTCAAAGCCACACACACACACACACACACACACACACACACACACACAGAAACTACAGAGTCCTTTATCAGTCTTCATTCTCTCACACACACATACTCGCTTGCTGAAAAAGCGTGAAACTCCACATCCACGTCGAGCGATGCCGCGATTTTCCGTCTCGCTCCGATTTTCCGGACAAATCGTCTCCCTGAGACGTAACGCCGCACAAGACGGAGAAAGAAAAGACACACAACTTGTTGGAGAAACACTATAAAAAGATTTAATGACTGTGTAGACATGTCGTCGTTCTGTCACACCATCTGCTCTTCGGTGTGTGTGTGTGTGTGTGTGTGTGTGTGTGTGTGTGCGCTTATGTACACGACGCCTCACAAACCATTACACCCCCGAAAAACCGCCTACAAGCGCGACATTAAAACCCAAACCCGATCAGCCGTTTTTATTACTCCTGCAAGTGATCGTGATTGGACGGATCAGAATTAATCGGGGTCAAGAATATAGCCCCCTAACCAACCCCCCCCCCCCACACACACACACACACACACACACACACACACCCCCTCATTGCTTTCCTGTCATGTTAATCACGTCTCGCTTTGCTGAAGGAGCATCCTTTATTCTCGTCCCGCTAAAAATCAGCGGACGTTCGGGAAGGAAGCCTCGCAGACGAGCGACGCCCATCCTGGTCTCGCGTATCGGACCTAGTTATAGCGAGGGGTCTCGCTGGGTCTCGCGGGCGACAGAATTACGGCTTTGTTTGTGAGCATAACGCCCCTCAATTTCTGCCGTTCTCTATAGACAATAGTTTTCACTTTGATGGTTCATGATTTGGTGCGCGCGGTGGTTTCCGAGACCAATGGTGTAACAGGTGCTGTCCGGACCGCATGCATTTCTGCGATCTCATCACGAAACGTCAAATCGCACAAATCTACCACAACGCATTGGAACCATTTGGTAACTTGCGCACGATGTTCATCCGGAGAACACGATCGAAACCTACTCGCCAGATTCTGGCGCCACGGATCCAGCACTTGACACGCTTAGATAGCTAAATATACATTAACTAACAAGGACGATATTTCATTGTTTGATGACAGAATGACGGGCACGGTGGTTTATTGGTTAGCACGTTCGCCTCACACCTACAAGGGTCCGGGTTCGATTCCCGTCTCGGCCAAGTGTGTGTGGAGTTTGTGCATGTTCTCCCCCCCGTGTCTCAGAGGGTTTTTCTCCGGGTTCTCTGGTTTCCTCCCCCGGTCCAAAAAAACATGCACGGTAGGTTGATTGGCACCTTGGAAAATTGTCCCTAGTGTATGAATGTGTGTGTGTGTCCTGGGCTCCTGATGGGTTTGGCATATTTCATCCAGGTTAATCCTGGTTTTCCCTATTCCTATCCTATTTGGTATTCCTTCGCTATGACTTGCTGCATAGACCAACGTTATCCTTCCTAATTCGCTATGATGGCTGGTCAGATTGAGAGGGGTGTATCTGCCTTAATGCCCATAGATGCCTGAGATAGACACAGACTCCCCGTGACCCGAGATAGAAGATGAATGAATGACAGAATGACGTTCTCACGCTACAGAAAACTAGATAATGTTTAGAGTATTAACCCTCATTACTCCCTGACGCTTCGAGTTTTTTGTCATATAAATCAATTTCTGCAAAGCCAGGGGATCATTAGTTGTATATATCGGTATGTTACAGGCGTAGCGCGGGCGGCGACTCCCATGGACGGACGGGACTCCGAGTGAAGTCACGTTTTTTGTTGTTCGAGGGTGCAGAGGTCAGCTCGCACATGGCCCAGAGGAAGGAGGCTTCAGGGTGTGGGGCTATTTACTGGTTTCTGTGTCCTGTCGCCAGCTTTCATCCTCTCAACACACACACACACACACACACACACACACACAAACGAAAATGTCCTGTTCTTCTGAGGTTCAACTCGGTCTCATGCAGGCTTGTTTGTTCTATCCAGGGGTTGAGAGGTCAGCTCGCACATGGCCCAGAGGAAGGAGGCTTCAGGGTGTGGGGTGTCCTGAGCGTGATGCAATATATAATCTGTTACATATTCCTAAGCTTTCATACCCAAACAACACACGTGGTACACACTCACTTAAGGCTGGACTACCAGTTTCCACACAGGCACTGAAAATGTATCCGAAAATGTCCTGACCGATTACTCATAGCAGCAAGCCACTGTCAGTGAATTGTTACACTTGTGTATCTTCTTATTTCTAGCGTGAGTGTGTTAATTCGTTACATTTTGCACTTTTGGTGTTGACAAAAGCAAACGCTGGACGTCCAGTAAAGGTTCCTTATTTGGACAGAACAGGGGAAGGATCCCGGTGCACCCCCGATCTATTAGTTTATTCACCAATACATTCGAGATACAGAATCAGGTCCTGACAACACATTTTATATGCAGATTGTGTTTCTGGAGACCTTTTCCATGAATTATATGCAAGTCCAGTTTCCTAACTAGTTACAGACTCTCCATTTCCTCATCCTTTTCTCTCGAGTCAGTGTGCCCCGATTGTCCAGAACGCATAATCGAATAATATATTTTTTTTCTTTGTCTCGCCTCCTTCCATTAGGGGGCGCCACAGCAGATTAGTATTATAGTATTAGTTTTGGTGTTGTTTTGTGCTGGAGGCCTAACACAAGCCTTCTCATTTATACTGGCTAGGGACCGGTACTAGGATGGCACCGGCTTGTACTGGGGCCCAATAAGCAATCGCGGGTTAAGGGCCCACTAGTGGAAGCTCGGTGGTGCTGGGATTCGAACCTGAGACCTTTTAGTCCAGAGCCCAATTCCTACACCACTGTTCTACCACCTCCCTTATATAATAATAATAATAAGAATAATAATAAGAAGAAGAATAGTAGTAATAGTAGAAGATATAAAAGACATGGTTTAACCCTTCCAGCTCTCCTCAGATGATGCTCTCAGAAAGGTTATTCTACCTTTCAGAAATGGCACGATCTTCTGATCTCTCGCTTCCTTTCATGTTCAAAAGGAGCCCCCCCATCCCCCTCTACCTATTTACCCTTTTCACTCTGACTGCCCTCATCCCTCTTCATACCTTTAACCATCTTTATTCTTAGCATTTCCTGCACGAGAGAAAAATCCATTAAAAAAAAAAGTCAATCACTTCAATACTAACAATGACGGTTTGTTGGCCACAGAAAGGAGAGTCTCCTGGTCCGATACTGTCCGAGGACGGACGGGAACACCTGATGTACGAGATCCCTTTAAACGACTCGGGGTCAGCGGGACTGGGGGTCAGTCTGAAGGGCAACAAGTCCAGAGAGACGGGCGAAGACCTGGGCATCTTCATCAAGTCCATAATCCATGGAGGGGCTGCTTATAAGGCAAGTCATATTTCTCTTAATGCATGTGTGAGGATGAAAGCCACGGTATAGAGAATACTACAGCTGATTAGCATGAACGAAAAAAAATAAAATCCCCACACACCCGGCATCAGCCTCATTAATCCTAATTAAAGTTTCAAAAGCTGGAAGTGCCAAGGGACGTTTAGCGAAAAAGAAAAAAAAACGTCTCCAGGGGGAAAATCTCTGGTTGACATGCTGAGTCCGTCTCAGCGTGAGCTCATTTCTCCATTCCAAGCTTCTTTAGACGGGTCAGCACCAGCGTTCCCTGGTTAATGACCCGACCGAAAGGTCACTCGCGAGCAGAAAACGTCCCGACGACAAGAGGGTCTTTAGCGGCTCCGCTCGCTCTTTAGCCGCTAATCTCTTTTGTGCTCGGCTCCTCCCCTTTGTCCAAGTTCTATTTCAAGGCGTGCAGCTGTGGGCCCTAATCCAATTCACTCTGTCCCTGTCCGATTCAACAAAGCGCACACTCCTGTCTGAAAAGGAGCCAAGTGCATGAATGCATTAATCTTTCATGAGCGCGAGCTAATCTGAATATCAATATACCTGCAGTGATATTCCGCAGACGCAACCTTTAGCTCTCGCCTTCGTTTGGCGCGCCGAATACATCGGAATGCTTTTCCCGTCGTTCCCGGCGCTTGGAATCGACTGGTATTGGATGAATAAAAAATGTTCGCGCTACAACAAAGGCTTTGCCGATCGGCAAATCGTATACTCCAACTAATCCCACCTGTTTCTTACACACCAGGACGGGCGCCTGCAGGTGAACGACCAACTCATGGCAGTCAACGGCGAATCCCTTCTCGGGCGGTCGAACAACGATGCCATGGAGACCCTGAGGCGTTCTATGTCCATGGAAGGGAACCTGCGAGGAACCATCCAGTTAATTGTCCTCCGAGCTATGGACCAATCCCCCACTCAGGTATGCCCGGGCCTGTTCGCCCATCCTCATCGGCAGGTCCCTTTACGCCATGTTTATCGCGGGAACTTGGAGCCTCTGAGACTTATCAAACGCTACCACCAGTATGGCCACTACAGGCTCTCAGGTGGCCTCTGAGTACCAGTGGTTTCACCAGGCCATGTACATCCGAACTTACATGCCTGCTCACATGGTTCCCTCAGAGAGTAAGGTTTCTATAATGTATACTATGTATATTATGTCCTTCTACACGAGGCTTAAACAGTTTTAGGACATCTCTGTATTTCTGGTGCCTTTATGCACAAGACAAGGTCCTCAGTTTTCACCTCTAACAAGATTATGATGTCACTGTATATCAGGTCCTGAGAATTCAGTTTCAAATGATCTCAGGAGATCAGCTCCGTACTCTGTGTGGCCAGGTCCTCACTATCCAGGTACAACATCTTTCACTAGGTCTTTTTGTATCTGGTCCCCACAACGTAGTTTCAGAACCCTGTGTAACCTGTGTGCATAGTGCAACTCTCAGAAAGGTCCTCGGTTTGCAGGTACAAAAACGTTCAGGAGCTGGATTTATATTTTGTCCCTACAGGGTAGGTAGTGCACAGTTTATACAGATGTCCCTGTATAACAGGTCCTAAAAACTTTCGTTCAAATCAGCTCGGAAGGTATTTGTAAAACTCCTGAATGCAGGACGTAACATTTTTGGAAGGTTTAAATGGTCTTAAAATATCGAGTCCTAAAATTCTTTGAGAATATTTTTGAGGATCACGTCCCCACAAGGCAGATCTTAACACTGGGAGATGGTTTAGAAGGTATTTGCATATCGAGGCTCCCACAGTGCAGATTGAAATCTAAATCCTTGGTACCTTTCTATTATTTCACTTTTCTGTCTGCACGTAATATCTAATAATTTTCTCCCTTTTTCTGCTCTGTTTCTGTTCTAATAATATGTAAAAAAAATTGCATTTTAATATCTATTTTGTAAATCTTTTATTCTTTTTTTTTTTGCTTTTCCTCCAATTTCTCAAACTCGTGACTGTCTTCCTGCTTGTACCTTCTTCTTCAATAAAAGTCTGAAATCTCTGCATAATCTTCGCTTGCTTTTTCCCCCCTTCTTTCTTTGTTCTGTCTTTCTTTCTGTCCGTTTTTGTTTTAGCATATTCTTCATTCTGTTCCTCTCTGATGAATTCGTTAACTGCACAACATTCAAATGACATCCAGCGATTATCATTAACGATTATTGTTTTAATCATTTCACTTATGGCGTATCCTAGTGGCAGGTGCTCCAAAGGATTTGGAGCTTGTTCGCTTTTATATCCCCAGTGCCGCCTACTTGACAGTCCATCAGTTCCTGTTCGGTTCAATTTATACTTCCTAGTATAAAAAAAAACTTCCTAGTTGCCATATCGGATGTGTCCGAACATTTTTTGAGTCTTGATATTTATTTAGGGGCACGGTGGTTTAGTGTTTATCACGTTCGCCTCACACCGCCAGGGTCCGGGTTCAATTCCCGTCTCGGCCATGTGTGTGTGGAGTTTGTGCATGTTCTTCCCATGCCTCAGGGGGTTTTTCTCCGGGTTCTCCGGTTTCCTCCCCCGGTCTAAAAACATGCACGGTAGGTTCGTTGGCGCCTTGGAAAATTGTCCCTAGTGTATGAATGTGTGTGTGTGTTGTGTGTGTGTGTGTCCTGTGACATGTGGGTGTGGCATTCCATCCAGGGTGTATATCCTGCCTTAATGCCCATAGACGCCTGAGATAGACACAGACTCCCCGTGACCCGAGGGAAGATCGGATAAAGCGCTAGAAGATGAATGAATGAATAAATGATATTTATTTATTTGTTGGATATTTTTGCTAGAGGGCTCGAAACGAGTTCTTTCATATCTTCCATGACGGGTGTTTTTAATTTTTTTTATTCTTATTCCACTCGCTCTTCTCTAATTGGCTTATAAAACTTCTTTCTTGCCGACGTTTTGACCATGATGATTTTGCCCTTTAATTTCAGTTTAATTTCAGTTTATTTAACTCTTCCAACCCTGAAAAACACTTTATCAATCGAGCACTATAACACACTATAATAATACACTATATTCATTCATTCATTCATTTTCTACCGCTTTATCCGATCTTCCCTCGGGTCACGGGGAGCCTGTGCCTATCTCAGGCGTCTATGGGCATTAAGGCAGGATACACCCTGGATGGAATGCCAACCCATCGCAGGGCACACACACACACACACACATTCACACACTAGGGACAATTTTCCAAGGTGCCAATCAACCTACCGTGCATGTTTTTGGACCGTGGGGAAACCGGAGAACCCGGAGAAAAACCCCCTGAGGCAAGGGGAGAACATGCAAACTCCACACACACATGACCGAGACGGGAATCGAACCCGGATCCTGGCGGTGTGAGGCGAACGTGCTAACCACTACGCCACCGTGCCCCACAATACACTATATTAATACACTATAATAATAATACACTATATTTTGCTCCGAAGACAAATGTGGTTTCCGTCCCTCGAAACGTAGCTTATCATATGAAAACAACTCTATCGCGGGCTTCCGGTATCTTCCTTTATTGAGCACCATGGGAGGGCATTAGCCTATCGTGTACCCCATCTACCCGGAGACGGATGGTGATTGGTGCCTCGAACGGCTCCTCGATAAAATGAATTCGCCGACTGCTATGCGTTCACGTAATCGCGCGCCGCAGGCCGATCAATACGCCATTAATCTTTCGGGGAAGCGTCACCGTAAGCGAACGAGTGGGAGTCCCAGACACTCCAGATGGGCTCCGAACCCCACCATGCTGTCTGTCTGTTTGAAAGTCCAAAATTTGTTTTAATGAAAGGCAGCGGATTTGGAATAGCACATTACAGAATATTGTCAAGGAGCCAAAGCAAGGGCTCCCGTCAACCTTCATCCCATTCACCGAGCTGGATACATCACAATTTTCTCAATGGGCCTCAAGTCGCTAATCAGATTACACCACGGGTTGTTTGGATAAAAGGCGGCCTCGGAGGTTTAATGAAAGCACGCCTGGGGCTAGCCTGAGGGAATCTAACCTCGTGTCACCCCTACGCCTGTACCAAAGCTTCAGAAAGACAAACCCTGAGTCTGGGGTCTCATTTTCGGGGGTCTTCTTTTGTTAGTTCTTTGTCCTCTGTTTCAATAGTCTGATTAAGACACAAAGCTTTTGAAGGCATCAGGCGGGGGGTGTGGTGGGGGTGTATCTGGGTTCTCTTAGCACTCGAGGAGAAGGACTGACCGTCAGATATTTACGCCAGATAAAGCCCCATCCCATCCAACCAGCTCTGATAGACCCCACGAACCCCTCCATCAGCACAATGATCAGAGCACAGAGCCCGAGACAGGACGAGAGCGACCCCCGCATGTGTAGATCTCCATAGAAATGCTCCAGTTTCTTTTTTTTTGTACTCGCGCACTACAGACAGTGATCTATAAATAGCGTGACATGCTAAAAGAGCCATCATCAGCGCTAATGATATCCCTCCACCTGAGCATCGTCCCCCGCTCGCTGCCTGCCGCGTCCTTTGTCTTCGGAGCGCGCGCGTTCGAGACGACTTTGATGCGCCGTCCGTTGCGCCGTCTCCGTCAAAAAGATGGATAATAAAGTGTGTGTGTGTGTGTGTGTGTGTGTGTGTGTGTGTGTGGTGGAAGTGTAGTGCGCTGTCTAAATCCACTGGAGCTCTCTCCTGCTGCGTGTCCTGCCCCTGACAGCTGCACATCCTCATAAAAAGACATCAGCCACCAGCAGAACCTGACTAGTGGTGTCTGATGAGCCGTTTTACTCTGGTGTGGAGCATCAAGATCACATCCTTATTTTTGAGATGTTACCCCATACGCCACTACCAAAAAAAAATCACGAGGATGGGTTTTTTTTTTCTTCAGGCTAGCAGCAAATGCTAAACTGAGATGTTATGGAGCACTCAAGCAATCGGCGAATTAGCAGCAGGCAATTAACCGTAGACCGGGGGGTTCCCCCGGGGATCCCCAAACTCCTGCCCTCTAAACAGAGGCGCATTTGGAAAGCGACTTTTCCTGCTCCGCTGTCATTATCAGAGCGACCTCTAGAGGCCACTGTTTTTTTCCTTGTATCATGTCATTTATTTATTTTTATTTTTTACCATAATATTATGTGTTCATTCATTCATTCATCTTCTATCGCTTTATCCGATCTTCCCTCGGGTCACGGGGAGTCTGTGTGTATCTCAGGGGCGTCTATGGGCATTAAGGCAGGATACACCCTGGATGGAATGCCAACCCGTCGTAGGGCACACACACACACACACACACACACACACACACACACACACACACACATACACATACATACACTAGCGACAATTTTCCAAGGTGCCGATCAACCTACCGTGCATGTTTTGGACCGGGGGAGGAAACCGGAGAACCCGGAGAAAAACCCCCTGAGGCACGGGGAGAACATGCACAAACTCCACACACACATGGACGAGACGGGAATCGAACCCCAGACCCTGGCGGTGTGAGGCGAACGTGCTAACCTCTAAACCACCGTGCCCCTTTATATTATGTGTATTATTTATAATTTGTAATCGTATTTGTTAATTAATATATTCATATTTATTTACTTTAGCGAAGGATAGGAAACGTTGGATCGCGCTAGCCCTTTCCGTCGGAGCACATTGCGGCTCGCGGTGCACGCGGCGACGCAGCAAGCCGCCGCCGAGGTCTTGGCACGAAAACCCCGGCGCCGAAACGCTCACACGAGCCGAGCAGCTGCCCGAACCGTATGCTATCTGTTCAGGATAGTTAGCTGGCGTCGTCTGCGTATGACGTTCATCCAGAAACAACCAGAAGGAAGCAGAGTATTTTGTAGGGGGGCGCGTTGTATGAAATGCAGTATATATATTAAAAAAAAGAAAGATATCAGGGTCCTGATTGTTATTTGGACGAGAGCCGGAATCTCCCCGGGAATGGAGGTGAAGATTTTCTGGCTCGGCTTCAATCTGCTTTTTGAGGGCTGAAACTTTAATTTTAGCCACAGAACTCGCTGTGCCCGTGTTTCACACGTCTCCAGCCTTTCCTGTTTGGGAAGTCCAGGGTCTTCTTGCTGACAGAAGCAATGGGACTGCACTCTCTCTCTCTCCTCTTTCTCTTCTCTCTCTCTCTCTCTCTCTCTCTCGCACGCTTTCCACTCGTTCTTTCTCTGCCTCCACATACCAAATTCAACCGGAGGCTTTACTCCTCCAGCAAGTCCTTTCTTCACTTTATATTTACAGGGAACATGACAATATGAGGCTGAGCTTTGTGCTCGAGACTTAAAAAAAATGGATAGAGCGTATATGAGGAGGAAACCAGAATTCATACATAACCTGGAGTGAATGAAGGATTGGGTGATGGATATGAGAGCGAGGGGGGGGGATTGAATGTAAATGGAGGGGATTAAAGAGAGAAGTATGAAAAGGGGGAGAGGAGGAATACGTGTATGAAAAGTAGAAATAGGTGCATGTAAAATATTGGGAAAAAGTGGATGGATGGAAAAGAGAACTGGGATAAAGGATGGATAAAGAGAAAGGAAAAAAAGAAAAAGGAAGGAAAGGAAATAAAAGGGTATGATATGGAAAAGATGGAATGGTATACATTGCTGCTTACAATTATAAAGCGAATGAAAAGATATATAAACGAATAGATAGAGGGATGAAGGGAATGCCGAACGGACAGCACGGGCGTGTGAAGAATGCCGATGAATGCGATATGAGCAGAAGAGGACGGCGATGGATGGAGGAGTAGAACTGAAATGTCTCTAAAGATGGACAGATGGAATTTGTAAATGAATGGAAAAGTGAAATGAACGAATGGACGGATGTGTGTGAAGGTTTCCTACACGGATGAACGGATAGAGGGATGTACAAAGGATGAGTTTTTTGGAAGTGGAAGATGGTTGATGAAAGAGTGAAGCAGGGGCGAAATTATTCGCAATTTTGACCTGTAGCGATTTTAAACCGATTCTATCGTTTCCAGGAGAGACGACAAGACGGAGGACACGCCCGAGAGCCTTCTCCGGCCCTGCAGACCCGAAATACGGCGAGTAACGGCGTCGTCCATCCACCAATGGTCATCAACAGCCTGTACCAACGCGTTCCAGGTACTAATATATATATATATATATATATATATATATATATATATATATATATATATATATATATATATATTCATTCATTCATCTTCTAGCGCTTTATCCGATCTTCCCTCGGGTCACGGGGAGTCTGTGTCTATCTCAGGCGTCTATGGGCATTAAGGCAGGATACATCCCTGGATAGGAATGCAAACCCATCACAGGACACACACACACACACACAC
>JACRUU010000029.1:512500-525000 GCA_030449085.1 Kryptopterus vitreolus | reverse complement strand
GAAGTTGATAAGTATTGACAGCCTGCAGACGCTTTTGCTGATGCAGTCGTTTGTTTCCTCCCTCGCTCTTTTTTTTTTTTCCTTTTCTTTTAATAGCGAGAGCCGTTCGGTATGCTCGGACATATTTCATTACAGAGAGTCGCTTTAAGAGTTTAATCTCGCTAAAACCTCCGAGCTCCAGCCAATCCCTCCACTACAGCCTCACTCCATCACTCTCTCTCTCTCTTTCTCTCTGTCCCTACCCTTACTTTTCCTCTCCTGTCTCTCCCTCTCTCACTTTTTTAATCAGCCGTATTCTTTTTTTTTTTGGAACTTGTGAAAAATTGCAGAGACTGACTTTTATTATTTTTATCTATTTCCTATTTATTTTTTATTTATTTATTTATTTATTTATTTATTTTATTTATTATATTTATTTTCCCTCTCCCCCCTTGCACGAGTCGTAAAAGATTTGTTTTGCACTGGAGTTGTTTACTCCGCCACCATGCCACCTTATAGATGTCTTAAAGGCTTAGAAATGAAAAGATTTCTCGCACGAATTAAAATATCAAAGCCGCTCCCTCTTCCCTTCTTCTTCAGGTTTAAGGAAAAAGAAAAAAAAAAAAAGACAAATAAAAAAATCTGCGCTCCGTTTCAGATGAGCTCGGGGGGGGGGGGGGGGGGGGGGGGGGGGGGGTTTGGAGGGAAATCCCCTTATCCACGCTTCTCATTTCCAACTTGCAGGAGCTTAAACTCTTTATTTCTCATTTATTGACTTTATCTGCTCCGGTGTGGGGGTTTCACACGTCTGCATACGAACAGCTACTTTCATTTTATATAATCACAACATATTATGGAGCTACCGTTACTTACTCAATGCCGCTTATTAGTATTATTCCGGGTGGCAGTAGTAATAGTAGTAGTGGATAATAGTACTGGTGGTATACGTAGCATTATTAGCAGTGGCGATGGTGGTATTATAAGTAATAGTAATGGTAGTAGTACGGGAGTGGTGTTGGTGGTCTTAGTAATACTAATGGTATTATTATTATTATTATTACTATTGTTATTATTATTATTATAAGTATTAGTGGTAGTACTGTACTGGAAATGCTGGTAGTAATAAAAATAAAAATAGTAGAAGTGCTTGTAGTGGGCAGGGCCACGGTGGTTTAGTGGTTAGCACGTTCGCCTCACACCGCTAGGGTCCGGGTTCGATTCCCGTCTCATCCATGTGTGTGTGGAGTTTGTGCATGTTCTCCCCGTGTGCTCAGGGGGTTTTCCGGGTTCTCCGGTTTCCTCCCCCGGTCCAAAAACATGCACGGTAGGTTGATTGGCACCTTGGAAAATTGTCCCTAGTGTATGAATGTGTATGAATGTGTGTGAATGTGTGTGTGTGTGTGTGTGTGTGTGTGTGTGTGTGTGATGGGTTGGCATTCCATCCAGGGTGTATCCTGCCTTAATGACCATAGACGCCTGAGATAGACACAGACTCCCCGTGACCCGAGGGAAGATCGGATAAAGCGGTAGAAGATGAATGAATGAATGAATGAGTGTTTGTAGTGGTGGTAGCATCGTTAGTGGTTATAGCGGCAGTAGTATATAGTGGTCGTAGCATAGGGGTGTCCGCATGGTAGAGTTTGTAGTAGTGTTGGTTTACGTATCTGTATAAACACTTGTTGTGCTTTTAGTGCTTTATTTCACTTATACTGCAGCGATTTACCAGCGATTACGTTCCCTCTTTCCCGGCCTGGAATTCAGATAAAAATTTGTCCTTTATAGATTGGGCCTTTATAAAATCGTAGTGAAAAACCCGGGATCAGCGTGTGAAAGATTTCGACGTATAAAACAAGCTGTAAGTCTTCCAAACGAATTGTAATCGTCGTTTACGCCCCTGCTGGTGTATTAACGGTGTCGCTCGTAGCAATACGGTTTCGATGCAACACACACTTACGCATTTCTGACCTTGTAATTTCAAAACTCATACCGACGTTGCGAGCCATTCATTTACCATAACGACTGAGACATAAAGACAAAGCAAGAAGGATAAACACACTGTACTTAACATAAAAGGCGGCTATGAGAGCAATGAGCACGATGGACCACAGAGCACCCCCTCCCCACCACAAACACACACACACACACTGGCTTATTAAATTACCACATTGGGCTTCTAATTAGATTGTCCTTTATACCAGCACTCGTATACATTTAACACAAGTACATGCTATAACGCACAACACTGATGAGCTTCAATTATGACATAAATAGACAAAAATGCTTCTTTGAACATCACAGTAGAGATTTAGATTTACTTGCTGTCAAAGTAACCTCTATAGAACCCTCCGTCATATTTTCGCTAGTAAAACCTGCTACTGGTGTAGGTGAGAAAGTAAGGAGGGTCATAACCAGTGTTCATAACCATCCTTGTGTTGGAGGATGAGCAGTCCAAACCGTGGAAAGATCTTAATGGAGCTGTCTTTGTGCACCGAGTATACAATATACAATTTAGGGTAAATATTTTGGAGGATAAATGCAGTAGTTAACGATAATTTACACAAGGAAATCCAATCAAATGCTTTCTTAGCGTTAGAAAAGGTTGTTTATCCTGAGGACGTGGTCTCGAATCTTAGTTACATCGAAGCCACCCTTTTATTTTATTTTTGACTTGAGGCAAATGGTCTTCCCCCGAGTAACCCGAAAACAGCTCTTAAAAACATTTTGTTGTGATTTTCAGTAAAGAGATTTACTGGTATAAAGCAAGCTGTGGACTGTCCTAGTTGGCAATTTCCGCGTGGAGACAATTGAGTGCAGGAAACTAATAGTGATCAATAAAAAAAAAAGAAAAAAGCAAAAGGCAAGAAAAAAACAATGGAAAGTATAAAAGGCCTTAGAAACTGTCTGAAAAAGTAGGTCATGATAGTTTTTTCCCGAAAGTATGCAGACCAAGATTTTAGAACCACTGCTCTGACACCTCGCGGTCATGAAAAGGACGTCCCTTTATCTTATTGGGCGAGCCAAGTCACTCTTACCCAATCACAACCATTCGTTCAGTTCCTCTTGACAAATCCCGCCCATTCCTACAGTCCGTCTTGTCCAATCCCTCTCATCCATGCAGTCCCTCTTGTCCAATCCCTCTCATCCATGCAGTCCCTCTTGTCCAATCCCTCTCATCCATGCAGTCCGTCTTGTCCAATCCCTCTCATCCATGCAGTCCCTCTTGTCCAATCCCTCTCATCCATGCTGTCCCTCAGTCCAATCTCTTCCATGCAGTCCAATCCCTCTCATCCATGCAGTCCCTCTTGTCCAATCCCTCTCATCCATGCAGTCCCTCTTGTCCAATCCCTCTCATCCATGCAGTCCCTCTTGTCCAATCCCTCTCATCCATGCAGTCCCTCTTGTCCAATCCCTCTCATCCATGCAGTCCCTCTTGTCCAATCCCTCTCATCCATGCAGTCCCTCTTGTCCAATCCCTCTCATCCATGCTGTCCCTCATGTCCAATCCCTCTCATCCATGCAGTCGCTCATGTCCAATCCCTCTCATCCATGCTGTCCCTCTTGACCAATCCCTTCCATTCATGCTGTCCCTCTTGACCAGTCCCACAAGTCTTGCAGTCACATTTAACCAATTCTCCTCATTCATTCTGTCATGTCACTCTTGACCAATCATCCTTATTCTTTCAAACTCTTGTGACCAATCAAAGCCATTCCTGCAGTCACTCTTGACAAACCGCACCCGTTCCTGCAGACGAGGCACTTTTGTCTAATCCCTTTAATTGCTGCATTCACTTTTGACCAATCCCTGTCATTCCTGCAGTCATGTCACTGTTTGAAAAATCCCACCCCATACCTGCAGTCCTCTTAACCAATCAAACCCATTTTTGCACTTTTGACCAACCAGACTCATTCCTGTTCCTCAAGCCAATCTTGACCTATCCCACCCAATCACCAATCAAAACCATTTCCGCAGTCACTCGACCAATCAAACACATTTCTTCCGACAAGCTACTCTTAATCAATCCCCCTCATTCCAGTTCCTCCAGCCAATCGTGACCAATCCCCTCCATCCCTGAAGTCACTCCTGACCAATCCCCCTCATTCCTTCAGCCAAGCCACTTTTGGCCAGTGCCACTCATTATTGCATTATTGCCCTCCTACTGTCACTCTTGACACAATGACCTTCAACCCAACTTGGTAGGATCCCGCAGCTATGAAGAAAACCCGTCCCCCAATTCTTGCAGTCACTTTTGCTGTGTTTGCTGTGCTAATGTAATCCCACAGTACCTCAAGCACTCCACTCATTCACTCATTGACTTTTCTGTTCTCTAGCCTTCGTCATCTCTTTCTTCTTTCCCTCCAGCCTTCCTCTTTCCTCTCCGTGCTTGCCTGGTAATGGCCGGTACCCAGCAAAATGTGGATCCTCTTAGTGGTTTCTCCTGCAGCAGTGAATGTGTTTGGCTGCTTGTTCTGTTGCTCTTGTTTACCTATTCAGTGATGATAACGCTGTACAGATATCTTTATGCTAACTAGAGACTATGGCTTTCACAGTGTGCGTTGTATCAAAGTGATGTTTTCCCACTCTCTCTCTCTCTCTCTCTCTCTCTCTCTCTCTCTCTCTCTCTCTCTCTCTCTCTTTTTTGGCTTCCTGCTTTCCTTTGTTGTCAGTTCAAGTGCAAATCCGCCATGTTGGGTGGATTCCTATTGGCTTACGTGTGTGCCCTGGGGGTCCATCTGCTTGTCATTTCTGCAGCACTACAGCTCATCTCAGTGGGAATTTGTACGGTTTCGGGAATCAGCCTGCGATTCATGTGCGCATGTTTATGTTTACGCTCTTTGTTAGATTCACAATGTTTAATGTTTGCAAAAAAAAGGATCCAGTGTGTTTTTTTTTTATTCATCTGTTGTTTTAGCAATACCATGACAGCTGTTGTAGGTTTTACACTATAGTACCACTTATTCAATCTAAAAATACACACACACACACACACACACACACACACACACACACACACACACACACACACAATCCCTTTCAGAGATCTTAGTGTTTTTGCACGCTTTTCGATACTAAAAAGCAAAAGCACACACGGATTGGACAGCGAAGGAATGGGAGAATGTTCTGTCGACAGTCCTATTTTGAGAATCCTGGCTCTAGAAGAAGACGTTATGTAAGACGGGGAGAGAAGAAAACACACACGCGGATATAAACAGTCAAAACATCGAGGCGAAATCTTAATGACTCGGGGTCTGTTTTGGAGGCATGTTTTGGAATCCTGAACCAACATGGGCAACCATTCCCAATATTACAACACCATAAAGTCCTGTATGGGTTTAGTGGTTAGCACGTTCGCCTCACACCGCCAGGGTCCGGGTTCGATTCCCGTCTCGGCCATGTGTGTGTGGAGTTTGTGCATGTTCTCCCCGTGCCTCAGGGGGTTTTTCTCCGGGTTCTCCGGTTTCCTCCCCCGGTCGAAAAACATGCACGGTAGGTTGATTGGCACCTTGGAAAATTGTCCCTAGTGTATGAATGTGAGTGTGTGTGTGATGAGTTGGCATTCCATCCAGGGTGTATCCTGCCTTAATGCCCATAGACACCTGAGATAGACACAGACTCCCCGTGACCCGAGGGAAGATCGGATAAAGCGATAGAAGATGAATGAGTGAATGAATTCTATCATGAACGACTGAAACAAACGCTCTGGAATGCATCCGGTTTGATGTGGCACCATTTAAACCCACTCTGCAGATTGTGTGTAGACACGCGGTTAAGCTGTAAAGGCTGAAAGCTACTTGATTATATTAGACTGCAGCGAAGGTACAGTAATTACCCGTGATTTTGCCAAGTCATGAGTTTTTCCTTACAGTACCTTACTCAGTCCATCCAAAATCTTTAAGAGACGAACGCATTAGCGGCGCACCGAAACGCCAATTCCTGAGCCAAAACCCGAAAGCCAGAAACGAGCTGAGAACAATTGTCTCTGGAAACGTCAGGGAGGACGATGGGTTCAATGTAATCAAACACATAAACGGTTATTCATCTCAGGGTTTATATCCTGACCTGGCAACCTTTATTTACCCGGCGATTTAATACAATCCGCAGGTTCGGTAATGCTCGCAAAATAAACACTAATTTCTTGATGTACAGTTATTTAACCCCTTCTTGTCCCCCCTCGTTATCTCAGCAGCCGCGACGTCTCTGGGACCGACGCTGGGTTTGCACAAGTCCAGCTCTCTGGAGAGCCTGCAGTCAGCCATGGAGGAAGTCAACAAGGGCAGCGTTCCCTTCCACCGGCCTGCTGGTCCGATGGTGCGCGGCCGCGCTTGCAACATGAGCTTCAGGCAGGCCATCGACAAGTCCTACGACGGACCCTCGGAGCCTGAGGACGGTAAGACCGACTCGCATCCCCTGCCGATGTCTGCGGATCAGGTTCTTCTGTGCAATTAATAGTATTGTTATTTTAATTTATTATTTCAGTAATTCGTTCATGTAATTAATTATTTAACCCTGAGACTAGGAATCTACTGTGAAAAATACCGTATTAGTTGTTACATCTAGCAAGTGAAAAAAAAAAAACCCCTATGTGTAGATTTGTTACTAGTTTAACTGGATGGTTTGAATACGGACCTTTTATTTGCTGAAATTGAACGTTTTTCTGCATCGCAAAACAAAACAGCTATTTTTCCTCGAAGTACTGCGTGCGTTAGTTACCGAATCACGGCTCAGCACAAAAGAACCGTAAAACAATTTGATTCGCTCCATCAGCCATTCAAAAAAATTGTGTTTGTTGACACTAGCACATTCTAAAACGGGCGCAATCATAATTCACTAATAACCCATTAAGGAACGTTCTCTGTGGGCTGCGTACGAACCGCCGCGGATCCCGACACGAGCGTACCAAGCCGCGCTAAGACAGATGGTTATCATTAACGCATAGAAGTCTAACTGCCTTTTCTCTCGCACATTATTCGAGACCGCAAACATCGTCGACACGTTCGGGGGCGGAAAGGCAGCGACGCGAAAAGGAGACATTAACGGGACACTTATTGTGGAAATACTGAGGATTGCTTCAAATTAGTTGAAGGCGTGTAGGTCAGTGTGCCAAAGCCCCCCCCCAGCCCCAGCCAAAACACCCCCCCCCCCCAGTCCTCCAGACGCTTTTACACTGTTTGTGTGGCTTTAAATACACCGCAAATACTTCAGCGTTCCGTCTCCGCGTCCACACTTTAAATCCATTCGTCCACACTGACCAGTCTTTTGTCTCCAAACATGGCGATTAAACGTGCATTCGTTCATGTTTAGATTTCTCCGAGGACAGCTCGGGCAGGGAGACGCCAGCCAGCGGTTCCTCGCGCCAAGAACTGGAGGACGGAGGCAAAGAGAAAAAGAAGAAGACCAAAAAGAAGAAGGAGAAAAAGACCAAGGCCAAGAAGAAAGACGACGCAGACGACCCGGACAAGAAGGCGAAGAAGAAAGGCTTCGGACTCTTGAGGTAGGGAAAAAAACCGCCGCTTCACATCACGCGTCATACGCCATGAATCGTTAGACGTCCCCCTCACGTGCGGAGTTGTTTGGAGAACGCGTTTCGCCGGGATCGCATTTCCTCCCGCCGATGACAATCTGTTAGCATTCGGTGAAGATTGTTATCCGTATATCAACATATTTCTAGGATCATTATAGGAACATCTGGAGTTGGCCATGTGTGTGTGTGTGTGTGTGTGTGTGTGTGTCTTCATTAAGATGTTTGTGATAACGTTCCTGGGTTTCGCTTTGACGCATATCTACACGTCGTCATTCGGGAAAGAATGCTTTTGTTCTTGGCAGCACGGATTCCCGTCTCGGCCATGTGTGTGTGTGGAGTTTGTGCATGTTCTCCCTGTGCCTCAGGGGTTTTTTTTTCCTCCGGGTTCTCCGGTTTCCTCCTCCACCCGGTCCAAAAACATGCACGGTAGGTTGATTGGCACCTTGGAAAATTGTCCCTAGTGTATGAATGTGTGTGTGTGTGTGTGTGTGATGGGTTGGCATTCCATCCAGGGTGTATTCTGCATTAATACCCATAGACACCTGAGATAGACACAGACTCCCCGTGACCCGAGGGAAAGATCAGATAAAGCGCTAGAAGATGAATGAATGAATGAGTGAATTCCAGGGTCCGGGAGGAGGCATTTCTCTGTCAAACTTTGAAGGAAAATAGAAATCAAGAGAAGCGGCCTTGACGCCGACCGAAAGGCCGGGAGCAACGCGGAACAGCGCCGGAATAAGATTAGCCAGGGCCCCTCGGCGCAGCTGCACGCCGAGGCCCAGCGGTAATTACTGAACTACGGTAATTAAAGGCGTGCCGAGATGTGTAGCGTCTACAGGATTAGCACATCGCAGCTTTCCTTTCCATCATCCAACCAACCTTTCATTTCTACTTGATCCCCGTTCCTACGCCACGTCCCGTCAAAGCCGAGACGACCGTGTGCTGTTCTGTTCTGGAGAACCTCCCAGGAACGCTTATCCAGATGTTTCCTTCCTTCCTTCCTCTCTTCTTTCTTTCCTCCCTAAGCTGCCTTGCTATCAGACGTGAAGTAGGATATAAGGGTAGTAAGTGGTATCCCAGTGGTTAAGGTGTTGGACTCTGGCCCGGAAGATCATGGGTTCAAATCCCACCACCACCACCACCACCAAGCTGCCACTAGTGGGCCCTTGAGCAAGGCCCTTAACTCTCAATTGCTCAGTGGTAAGTCGCTCTGGATAAGGGCGTCTGCCAAATGCCGTGAATGTAAATATAATTAGCCGTAACGCAGCGCCGTAATCGTAATCACGCCGTGTATCCTTTTTGTTTGCGTTTGTTTTTTGGGAAGAGGACAAAACTAAAAGGCAAAATGGAGCCCACATGAACACTCGGAGAGCGGCGTCGCGTAATGATGCAGCGCAGCAAACTGGAAACCATCATTTAACTTCTTCCTCTTTAGAGAGTTTGTTTACGGGAGCAGGACTTTGATGAAAAACGCGCAGTTTTGTTCGGATTGTGGAAAATAACGGCCGGCGTTTTTATCCAATAAAATGTAAAACTCCAAACATGTGCTCGTTTACTCAAAGCTTGCGCCAAGAAAAATGACGGGCCGCGCGTTTCTTCTCCAGCACAGTGGTGTTCCTTTTTAATGCTAATTAGCGTCGTTCTGCCGCGAAAGGCCTCGCATTTGTGTGTGTGTGTGTGTGTGTGTGTGTGTGTGTGTGTGTGTGTGTGTGTGTGTGTGTGTGTGTGTGTGTGTGTGTGTGTGTGTGGGTTCGGATGTGGGTCTGTTTTTCGTTAACAATCCATCCAATTTGCGCTTTCTTCTTACTTGTGAGTGAATTCTGAACTCGAAGAATATTCCCACGTTTATTCAGTTATAGTGTTGAACGAAATTTGCACGGAAACAACAAACAACCAGTCAACATTAAAATCGCTAAAACACGATAAATAAACAAGTATATAAATGTAAATAAACAAGTATATAAATGTAAATAAACAAGTATATAAATGTAAATAAACAAGTATCTTCGGATGAATAAAATCGTTAAATCACTTGGAATAGCCGACGCAAACTCCGTCCCCAAACATCCCTCTCCACATATCCCTCCATCCGTCCCCAAACATCCCTCTCCACATATCCCTCCATCCGTCCACCAAACATCCCTCTCCACATATCCCTCCATCCGTCCACAAACATCCCTCTCCACATATCCCTCCATCCGTCCACAAACATCCCTCCACATATCCCTCCATCCCCCCAAACATCCCTCTCCACATATCCCTCCATCCGTCCCCAAACATCCCTCTCCACATATCCCTCCATCCGTCCCCAAACATCCCTCTCCACATATCCCTCCATCCGTCCCCAAACATCCCTCTCCACATATCCCTCCATCCGTCCCCAACATCCCTCTCCACATATCCCTCCATCCGTCCCCAAACATCCCTCTCCACATATCCCTCCATCCGTCCCCAAACATCCCTCTCCACATATCCCTCCATCCGTCCACAAACATCCCTCTCCACATATCCCTCCATCCAAGATCCCCCAAATCCCTCTCCAATCTGTCCCTCCATCCATCCCCAAAACATCCCTCTCCACATATCCCTCTATCCATCCCCAAACATCCCTCTCCACCTATCCATCCATCCATCCATCCCATCCCCAAATCCGTCCCCAAACATCCCTCTCCACATATCCATCCATCCATCCATCCGTCCCCAAACATCCCTCTCCACATATCCCTCTATCCATCCCCAAACATCCCTCTCCACATATCCCTCCATCCATCCCCAAACATCCCTCTCCACATATCCATCCATCCATCCCCAAACATCCCTCTCCACATATCCCTCCATCCGTCCCCAAACATCCCTCTCCACATATCCCTCCATCCGTCCACCAAACATCCCTCTCCACATATCCCTCCATCCGTCCAAATCATCCATCTCCCCAACATCCCTCTCCACATATCCCTCCATCCGTCCACAAACATCCCTCTCCACATATCCCTCCATCCGTCCCCAAACCTCCCTCTCCACATATCCCTCCATCCGTCCCCAAACATCCCTCTCCACATATCCCTCCATCCGTCCACAAACATCCCTCTCCACATATCCCATCCATCCATCCATCCATCCCCAAACATCCCTCTCCACATATCCCTCCATCCATCCCCAAACATCCCTCTCCACATATCCCTCCATCCGCCCCCAAACATCCCTCTCCACATATCCCTCCATCCGTCCCCAAACATCCCTCTCCACATATCCCTCCATCCGTCCCCAAACATCCCTCCCCAATCCCTCTCCACATCTCCCTCCATCCATCCCCAAACATCCCTCTCCACATATCCCTCCATCCATCCCCAAACATCCCTCTCCACATATCCATCCATCCATCCCCAAACATCCCTCTCCACATATCCCTCCATCCGTCCACAAACATCCCTCTCCACATATCCCTCCATCCGTCCACAAACATCCCTCTCCACATATCCCCATCCATCCGTCCACAAACATCCCTCTCCACATATCCATCCATCCGTCCCCAAACATCCCTCTCCACATATCCCTCCATCCGTCCCCAAACATCCCTCTCCACATATCCATCCATCCATCCCCAAACATCCCTCTCCACATATCCCTCCATCCGTCCACAAACATCCCTCTCCACATATCCCTCCATCCGTCCACAAACATCCCTCTCCACATATCCCTCCATCCGTCCACAAACATCGCTCTCCACATATCCCTCCATCCATCCCCAAACATCCCTCTCCACATATCCATCCATCTATCCCCAAACATCCCTCTCCACATATCCATCCATCCATCCCCAAACATCCCTCTCCACATATCCATCCATCCGTCCCCAAACATCCCTCTCCACATATCCCTCCATCCGTCCACCAAACATCCCTCTCCACATATCCCTCCATCCATCCCCAAACATCCCTCTCCACATATCCATCCATCTATCCCCAAACATCCCTCTCCACATATCCATCCATCCGTCCCCAAACATCCCTCTCCACATATCCCTCCATCCGTCCCCAAACATCCCTCTCCACATATCCCTCCATCCATCCCCATCCCCAAACATCCCTCTCCACATATCCATCCATCCATCCCCAAACATCCCCCTCCACATATCCCTCCATCCGTCCCCAAACATCCCTCTCCACATATCCCTCCATCCGTCCCCAAACATCCCTCTCCACATATCCCTCCATCCGTCCACAAACATCCCTCTCCACATATCCCTCCATCCGTCCACAAACATCCCTCTCCACATATCCCTCCATCCGTCCACAAACATCCCTCTCCACATATCCCTCCATCCATCCCCAAACATCCCTCTCCACATATCCATCCATCCATCCCCAAACATCCCTCTCCACATATCCCTCCATCCGTCCACAAACATCCCTCTCCACATATCCCTCCATCCATCCCCAAACATCCCTCTCCACATATCCCTCCATCCATCCCCAAACATCCCTCTCCACATATCCCTCCATCCATCCCCAAACACCCCTCTCCACATATCCCTCCATCCATCCCCAAACACCCCTCTCCACATATCCCTCCATCCATCCCCAAACACCCCTCTCCACATATCCCTCCATCCATCCCCAAACATCCCCTCTCCACATATCCCTCCATCCATCCCCAAACACCCCTCTCCACATATCCCTCCATCCATCCCCAAACATCCCTCTCCACATATCCCTCCATCCGTCCACAAACATCCCTCTCCACATATCCATCCATCCATCCCCAAACATCCCTCTCAACTTATCTATCCATCCCTGAACTGCTTCCAGCATCTCACTTCCCGCTCGACCTGAAGCCTGTTAGCGGCGCCGTTCCGTCCTGCTGTCTCTCCTCGGAATGGGAGGTGTGTTTACACGCAGCCTGCACACGCTGACAGTAATCTCACAGATTAGCATTTATTTTCCTGTGACTTCACATTATTTCAACATTACTGTCAACTTTCTGACTTTCTGCCACTGAACT
>JACRUU010000029.1:505000-507500 GCA_030449085.1 Kryptopterus vitreolus | reverse complement strand
TGTGTGTGTGTGTGTGTGTGTGTGTGTGTGTGTGTGTGTGGTGTTGTGATGGGTTTGGCATGGGTGGCATCCATCCAGGGTGTATCCTGCCTTAATGCCCATAGACGCCTGAGATAGACACAGACTCCCCATGATCCGAGGGAAGATCGGATATAGCGGTTGAAGATGAATGAATGTATAATATTATTATTATTTATTTCTACTGTTTATTTATTTATATATATATATATATATATATATATATATATATATATATATATATCTATATTTGTGTTGTGCCTGGGGAATGTTGTGTTGTGTATTTTTCCATCCCTTTTGCTAAACTTGGAACTTGGAACAAAGCTGACATTGAGAACATGTGCTTGTGTACTGCAGGGTTTGGTTGTGTACAATGCTTTGGTTGTGTGTGTGTGTGTGTGTGTGTGTGTGTGTGTGTGTGTGTGTGTTTTTGTTTTGTTTTTCCAGCACATATTAGGGTTAAGAAATCTCTGGCCTGATATTGTAGTGTAGAAAGTGAAACTGTCCAACTGTCCAGCTGTTCTTGTAACTGTCCTTGTAATGTAAGTGCAGGCAAACCAGTGTCTTTTCCTTGTGTATGTGTGGTTTATAAACTCTCTGACCATATAATCTACCTTCCACTGATATAACGCGCACACACACACACACACACACACACACACACACACACACACACACACACACACAAGCAGCCACACACACACCATCAAGCATAACATTATCTAATACAGTGCTTCTCCCCCTCTTCCCATCGGAGCCGTCACGCCTCACGCCTGTGTCATGACCCTGTCACTGTTTCACCACTGTTCCTTACCTGGGACACTTTCTATAGTGGGTGTGGCAGTGTGTAATGATGCAGTGTGTGATGGTAGTGGGTGTGTGCGTGTGTGTGTTATGGTAGTGAGCATGGGAGCGTATGTGTGTGTGATGGAAGTGGGCATGTCAGTGTGTGTGTATGTGAGATTGTAGTGGGTGTGGTTATGTATGTGTGTGTGTGTGTGTGTGTTTGACGGAACTGGGCATGGTGTGTGTGATGGTATTTGGAGTGGCTGTGTGTGTGTGTGTGTTTGTGTGTGATGGCAGTGGGTGTGGCATTGTGTGTGTGTGTGTGTGTGTGTGTGTGTGTGTGTGTGTGTGTAATGGGCATGGCAGTGTGTGTGTGTGTGTGTGTGAGAGATTGTAGTGGGCGTGGCAATGTGTGTGATGGTATTGGGAGTGGCAGTGTGTGTGTGTGTGTGTGTGTGTGTGTGTGTGTGTGTGTGTGTGTGTGTGTGTGTGAAGGTAATGGGCATGGCAGTGTGTGTGTGAGATGGTAATGTTCATGGCAGTGTGTGTGTGTGTGTGTGAGATTGTAGTGGGCGTGGCAATGTGTGTGATGGTATTGGGAGTGGCAGTGTGTGTGTGTGTGTGTGTGTGTGTGTGTGTGTGTGTGTGTGTGTGTGGTGTGGTGAAGGTAATGGGCATGGCAGTGTGTGTGTGAGATGGTAATGTTCATGGCAGTGTGTGTGTGTGTGTGTGTGTGTGTGTGTGAGATTGTAGTGGGCGTGGTGTTAGTGTGAATTGTATGGCAATGTGTGTGTGATGGTATTGGGAGTGGCAGTGTGTGTGTGTGTGTGTGTGTGTGTGTGTGTGTGTGTGTGTGTGTGTGTGTGTGTGTGTGTGTGTGTGAAGGTAATGGGCATGGCAGTGTGTGTGAGATGGTAATGTTCATGGCAGTGTGTGTGTGTGTGTGTGAGATTGTAGTGGGCGTGTCAATGTGTGTGATGGTATTGGGAGTGGCAGTGTGTGTGTGTGTGTGTGTGTGTGTGTGTGTGTGTGTGTGTGTGTGTGTGTGTGTGTGTGTGTGTTGTGTGTGTGTGTGTGCATGTGTGATGTGTAATGGTGGCAGGGCGATGGCAGTGTGTGTGTGTGTGTGTGTGTGTGTGTGTGTGTGTGAGAGATTGTAGTGGGCGTGGCAATGTGTGATGGTATTGGGAGTGGCAGTGTGTGTGTGTGTGTGTGTGTGTGTGTGTGTGTGTGTGTGTGTGAAGGTAATGGGCATGGCAGTGTGTGTGTGAGATGGTAATGTTCATGGCAGTGTGTGTGTGTGTGAGATTGTAGTGGGCGTGGTAATGTGTGTGATGGTATTGGGAGTGGCAGTGTGTGTGTGTGTGTGTGTGTGGTGTGTGTGTGTGTGTGTGTGAGATGGTAATGGGAATGGCAGTGTGTGTGTGTGTGTGTGTGTGTGAGATTGTAGTGGGCGTGGCAATGTGTGTGATGGTACTGGGAGTGGCAGTGTGTGTGTGTGTGTGTGTGTGTGTGAGATTGTAGTGGGCGTGGTAATGTGTGTGATGGTATTGGGAGTGGCAGTGTGTGTGTGTGTGTGTGTGAGATGGTAATGGGCATGGCAGTGTGTGTGTGATGGTAGCGTGGCTTAATTAAACACCTCTGGCTGCATTATGACTGTATGTGCACATAAAGAGGAGCTCATCTTTAACAGCGC
>JACRUU010000029.1:490000-495000 GCA_030449085.1 Kryptopterus vitreolus | reverse complement strand
TGTTCTCGCAGCAGATGCTACTGTGATGATGAGTGTGTGTGTGTGTGTGTGTGTGTGCGGAGATGTTTCAGTGGCAGCGTTAAACACACCTAGTTTAAATAGTTCTGCTTGTGTTGCTTAGTTACCCTACTCTGCTGTGTGTGTGTGTGTGTGTGTGTGTGTGTGTGTGTGTGTGTGTGCCCCTTGGGCTACAAAAGCCTGAGGTTTTGGTCCGGTCCAGCTTTTGACTCCTCTGAACCTACTCACACTACTTCGAGGCACAAACACACACCATTAGCTTGCTCTGGAAAGTGCATCCACTGAAGGCCATGAACACATTAGCATTTTATGTTCAACATACACACACACACACACATACACACACACACACACACATATATATATATACTGCAGTGTTACACACGCATCTACAATTTGTTGCAAATGCAAATATGAACAATTCTGGTGATCTTATTAACTGCTGTTACCCTAAGCTCCGCCCCCCCCCACACACACACACACCCTTCTCACACACACACCCTTCTCACACATCTAGTAATACCTCCTTTTAATGAAGACTGAAAGCAGTTCCAGCATGAGGACGTGTTTTCCACAGGGTGGATATGGTGGAAGATCTCCTCATCAGTATACCAACACCACGGGCTCTGTACGGTCACAAATCTCCATTAAATCCAGTGGAACATCATCTCAGAAGATCGGAGCAGGAAATGAGATACTATTTTCTGCATGTGGGTGGCGTTTCCTCTTCAGGACCGGATGGAGGTTGCGTTTGATGCGTGATCTAAACAGCACAATAAGGCTTAATAAATAACTCGCTAACGAAAGACGACGAGCTCGTGTGCGTGATGTGCAGAAATGCATGATGGGAAGAAAGAGTCAAATTCAAAGCGACAGTTCCGAAGTAGAAAATTTGTCTTGAAGGTCAAGCTAAAGACAAATCTGACACTGGAGACTCCTTCCTTAAATGATGAGCAGATCGTGGATAAGTCGTTAGATAACTCACACACATGGAACTAGATGTGCTTTGAGAGGCTCACAAAGTGGAAGAGCATCGCTGCAAGACGACCTTCAGCGGGCTCAACCCCAAAAGCATTTGGCCACATGATGATCATCAGAAAACAAACCAAGCATCGACAAGAACTGTGAAAGAAGCGTATTGATGTGCGTGGGGACTGTTTTAGAGGTAGTAGTTTGGAAACGTAGATAAATACAGTAAATAAAAATGTGTAAAAAGGCCAAAAAGGGCAACAACAGAACCCGCCTCGTCCCGAACACCGCTCCCTAAAGTCTGGACCCTAAAATAACCTCCGCGTTCTTCTGGAACACGCCTTATAAAAATAAAAGCCCTCGGAAGTCGGTCGTCGTCTTGTTTTCTCAGCAGAACCAGATCCACCCTCAATCCAGACTCCTGCTGCTGTTCTACATGATTGAAGGCTTCAGCCTGGGCTTTGGTGAAGGTCACAATTAGAGTTGGGGTAATTATAATACACGGCCGCTCTGCAGGGAAAATAAACTGGAACCATCCCTGAAAGACGGCCATAAAAAGAGACCTTCGTTACATCAGAGGAAGAAAATGAGACGGAGAAGGAAATACTGTCCTGTAATGCTCAAGTAAGGGGAGATGGGAGCTCAGCGGATAAGGCATTGGCTTCTGGAGCAGGAGATCGCCGATTAAAACCCCACCACCACCACCAAGCTGCCATTAAGGGGCCCTTGAGAAAGGCCCTTAACCCTCAATTGCTCAGTTGTAAGTCACTCCGCATATGGGCATCTGCCAAATGCCATGAATGTAAACATCTTTGGACCAGGTGGTCATGAGTTCTAATCCCAATTCCACCAAACCACCACTGCTTGAGCAAAGTCTTTAACCTTTAACTGAACTGAATTGTAGGATTTTAGTGGTTCAGGGCGTCCCGTAAATGTTATAGTTTTAAATCATTATAAATAAATGTATGTTTATGTTTGTTATTTTGAGGTTAAATGAAATAGCCAACACATCCCATGAGTCTATCTGCTGAAACCCACAAGCAGGGATTTTTTCTCTCTCTGCTGCCCCTGGAACACCACCTGGGGTCGTACCATCTCCTCAAAGACCCCCTACACCCCCCCCCCCCACCCTCACACTTTAGAAACAGATGGTGCAGCGTTTCTTCGGACTGTTTTGTGATTAAGACCAAACAGTCTGATCAGGACCTCCCTACGACTCGCTTAATGAATCACGTCTGATCCGATTCAGATACAGAGCAGCGTGAGCTTGGACCGAAACGAGCGCGCGTCTCTATAGTAACCATTTACACGGGTGAGGAGTCTGCCGATCCGAGCCGAGACGAGACGAGAAATGAATCCAAACTTCTCACAAACAAAAGCACAGAAATTTGTGGACGCCATGTCCAATCCATGGAAAGCAGAGACAGTTCCCTGGTGAGGAGCAGGAGCGCATATTTATAAACGCTCACGGATCAGAAGATTATCATCCATGTGTCATTCTGCTGGGTCATGTGACACGCTGTGGTATCAGCAGCCAATCAAATACTCTTTCATTTCTAGCAAATTTACAAAAATCTCACAGAAAACACAGAAAAGCCTAAACGTTTAGTGATACATAAACTATTAAAGTATGTAATAAACAGATACGGAGTGTAAACACAATACACAAGTGGCCGTGTTTCCTGTTTACGCTTTGAGGATTCCCACAATACCTTTTCTATAGGAAAACACTCATAACTCAGCATGACTCACTTTCTGTAGCTGGGGGTCAAATGTATGTGTTAAAAGTGACTTCAGTTACATGGCCTTCTGTGTGTGTGTGTGTGTGTGTGTGTGTGTGTGTGTTTATTGAGCAGCTGGTTTGGTGTAAATACCATCCATCTAATGTCTTATGTACATGTGCCTCCCAGATGTATGTGTGTGTGTGTGTGTGTGTGTGTGTGTTTATGTAATAGAACTGCTTTTTTCGGGGGCCGATGGCACAAAGTACGAGCATGATGTATTTTTAATGCGTCTAAAGGCCTTTTAAATCCTATTTGTATTTTATTTAAACACTCGCGAATGCATTTTTAATGCACGCGAAACGTCTTCCCTCTAAAACCCTGGTGTTTACGTCGTTTTTATCGACCCGCGCCAATCCGAACAAAACTGTTTCTTATTAACGCTGTAGATGTTTCAGTAGCCACTGTACACAGAAGCATCTGTTTAGTGACAGTGATGTTGCCGTGACTCCTAAGCCGAGGGGTCCTGTCTCGCCCCGAGGTTTCAGCGCGGCTTAACGAGTCCACTCGGTGCTTGTCTGTCCGAATTTACCCCCCAAAAATCCTGTTCTCAATTTGGGAGTAACAAACCTGAGGTCTTTGCAATATATGACATTACATAGTTATGTAACACTGATGTAATGTTGTAATAACTATGCAATAACTATGACATTACAAATGGGAATTTAATAACTATGTAATAATAAATCAGAATTTAGAGCAAGTCCAGAGAACCGACATTGTATTAACACAGGATTAAATGATAATAATAGAGTATTAAATACTGTGTTGTAATAACAGTGGAATAACAATGTAATTATTGCATAATTAAAAATGGGAATATAAAGCGAATTTAGTGAACAGCTATTATGTTATTATTCAGAGCAAATACATTTATATATATATATATATATATATATATATATATATATATAATATATATATATATATATATATATATATATTCATTCATTCATTTTCTACCGCTATTTATCTGATCTTCCCTCGGGTCACGGGGAGTCTGTGTCTATCTCAGGCGTCTATGGGCATTAAGGCAGGATACACCCTGGATGGAATGCCAACCCATGGCAGGACACACACACACATTCACACTACACACACATACACACACACACACACACAAACACACACATATATATATATATATCCACGAGGCGCTGTATCATGGCTAGCAATTTCACTGTGCTTTAATGTATATGCGACAAGTAAAGGCTATTCTCTCACTAAATACATTTTAACCATATTCATAGATTCTGAAAATATAAATATAAATATAAATGTACACGTGGATTAAAACCTGTAAGTGAAAAAACGGAATTAAATTCCTATCTGTTTCATCTGTACAGATAAGAGGCCCGGATCCCCGCATGGCTCCGAGATACGAGGACATTGATCGTCAGTACACATCCGCACCCAGGTACACGTTTTGTGTGTGTGTGTGTGTGTTACAAGGCCAAATGTGAAATCAATATGCTGCGGGGAATTGTGCAGGACTTTTTACTACTTGATTATTAAATACTGTTTAATGAACATTTTCTGCTTTGTATTCAGATTTCATTTTCAGGGCGAGTTTTTGTCAAATGAATCGTTTCTTCTCCTAGTGATGGAGTCACGTCACTGCCTGAAACAGTGGCAGCTTAAAGGCTGCAACACTTACGCATTCGATTATATATATATATTCTATACACACACACACACACACACACACACACACACACTAATCTGCTTCCATGCTCCTAATTAAATCTGAAGTGTTTGCCTTTCGGAGCGCTTTGCCCATAACCCGGCCATTCACCTGATCCTCATCCCAGGAGAGTGTGTGATCTGTACAGGAAGCCCGTAAAGCTCTTTTGGATTCAGGCCAACACCCTAAGTGGCTCGATGAGGCCTTGGCGAAGAAATCACACACACACACACCACACACACACACACTCACACATACGCACGCAACTGCGAATTAGCATCAGTCATTGCTCCATACACAGCGTGTCGCTGAAAAGATTGACACGTGCCAATCAGGGAGAAACGAGCATGGCTTCAGTTAAATGAGTCTCTGTCTGAAAAACGTTCGAGAGCATCGATCGGCATTTTCTCATAATCCTATAATCCTCGCCATCTTGTTTTGACACGTCCCCCTCCGAAATAAAGTGACCCCCCCCCCTCCTTCCGCCCCCATTCTACAATAAAGGCCACTTTAAAGCAGATGAAATCATATTTTTCCTAGTCCGTATC
>JACRUU010000029.1:480000-485000 GCA_030449085.1 Kryptopterus vitreolus | reverse complement strand
TTTCTCGCTTTTTTTATTTTTTGACGCTGTAAATCTTTTCTTTTTTCTTTAATGAAGGAAGCTTTAGTGCGAGTGCAGTGCCAAATACGGAAAACAAAATCGAAAAGGAGGAATATTGTGTGTGTGTGTGTGTGTGTTTGTGTGTGAGGATGTTGTTTATTTTATTTTTTTACATATATATTTTATAAGAAACCTTTTCTCTCATTTTTTTTAATGTTTTTTTTTTTAATGTTTTTTTTTAATGGTTTTATTTCTGGAGAATTTTGCACATTTATCCTTTTCTTTTTTTTTTTTTCGTATGTAAAAACTGCCATTGTGTCACTTTTCCAATTTTCTCATGTTGTTTATGGAAAAAAAAAAAAACAAGTGTATGAAATCATTGCGATGGAATTTGAAGCGAAACGGAAGGTACTTTTCTGCACTTCTTCTTGTGTATTTATTTAAAAAGTGACGAACAAATTCCATGAGACGTGAAGCTACGATAATTGTGTGTGTGTGAAGAATTTGTTAATATATTAAGGAGTTCCGCATGAAGAACGTTTGTTGTTGCATGTATCGAAAATAAAGATGACTGTCGGTGTTAAACCCCGTTGCGTTAAATAAAGCGACGTGTGATTATCGTTAAATACGTCAAATCTTACGTTAAAAATAACAAATCGCAGCTTTGCTGAAGCGCTTCTCGGAGACGAGTGGGTAATTAACGCTGCGCGTGACACTGAAGCGTGTTGGGGTTGATGAAGGTCCTCGGGAGCGGCCCGTGTGATTAAAGGTGGGATGGAGGGATTCGGGGGAACCGATTAGAAAAATGAGGCCGGCGAGGGTTTTTTTTTTTTTCGTGCTGCTGCTGTTACGAGTTAAATGAAGCAGATGAATGAGGAGAAACGATTCACGCTCCAGGCTCGAGCGAACCCAGAAATAACCTTCAATACAAAAAAAAAAGAGAAAAGAAAAAGAAAAAAAAGGTGGGAATCCGAGTCAGCAATTCCCAAATGTCTCAGAGGGGAAAATGGGGATTTGAATAACGCTGATTGTTCACTTGTGAGGACTTCACGGTGACGATCGCCGAGCGTGGACACGTGTGATCTCGGAGCATTCCGGGAGTCTGCTGCTGGAACAGGGTTTGGGATATGGCTAGTGGCTGGGGAATAATAATAATAATAAAAATAAATCTCGATTTGCAGAAATATATTGTTCTGGCTTGATATGTCAGAATTCCCAAAAGTCCAAATGAGGAATTCCCAACAATTCACTTCTTATATTTAAAGACTTTCCCAGACTTTGTCAGATGATCCAAGATTTTCCCAAAGCACACCACACTATTCCAGACCATCTTAGACTTTCCCAAATAATCCCAGACTTCCCCAGATCCTTCCTCAACAACCGAGACATTCCCATACATTTCAAGGCATCCTCTATCATCCCACACGACTCCAAACTTCCTCAGACCATTCCATACCTTCCCAGATCCTTCCAAAATATCACATCCCACACTTTCCTCAAACCATGCCTTACGATCCCAGATATTCCCATGCCCTACCAAAACTTCCCCATACCATCCTAGATTTTCCCAGGCCATCCCAGGATTCGTTGGATGATCCCAGATTTTCCCAGATCATCCCACGCTATCCCAGACTTTCCCAAACAATCCCAGACTTCATCAGACCGTTCCTCACCAACCCCAAATCCCATACATTTCAAGACATCCTCTCCAGACTCCCATCCCACTCCAGAACATTCCAGATCATCCCAAACTTTCCTCAGACCTTTCCGTACCTTCCCAGATCCTTCCAAAATTTCACATCCCAGACTTTCCTCAAGCCATGCCTTACGATCCCAGATATTCCCATAGCATCCCGGAATTTTCCAGACTTTCCTACATCCTCACGCAAGCATGAATCATGTCCTCTGTTTTTCAGGAGCGCAGAGGGAAGGATGTCGATGTTGACGTCGGCTTGTTCGTTTTTAACGTTACACGGATTTCCCCGACACGTAACACAACCGCAAACACGCTGCTCTTTTCCATCACGGCTCGAGCGCTGTTACATGACCGGGATTAATGTCACACGAGGGATGAGAATGAAACGTAGCCTTCAGTACTTTTTCCCTCCGTCTCGTCCATCCGTCTTCAAACCCCTCGTTTCTGTCTGTTAGCTTCACATCTATTCAGACGTCTCATTTCATCCCCCCCACATAAAAAAAAGCTAAAAAAAAGAAGAAAACTAAAAACATAAAAAAAGCTAAAAAAAAAAATAAAAAAAAAAAAAAAAAAAAAAAGAAAAAAAAACTAAAAAAAGAAAACAAAAAAAAAAAAAGCTAAAAAAAAAAAAAAAACTAAAAACATAAAAAAAGCTAAAAAAAAAAGAAAACTAAAAACAAAAAAAAGCTAAAAAAAAAGAAATCTAAAAAAAAAAAAAGCTAAAAAAAGAAAACTAAAAACAAAAAAAAAGCTAAAAAAAAAGCTAAAAAAAAAAAAAAGAAAAAAAAAAAAAAAAAAAAAAAAACTAAAAAAGAAAATAAAAAACAAAAAAAAAAGCTAAAAAAAAAAAAGAAAGAAAACAAAAAACATAAAAAAAAAGAAAACTAAAAACATAAAAAAAGCTAAAGAAAACTAAACTAAAAAAAAAAAAAGCTAAAAAAAAAGAAAACTAAAAACATTAAAAAAAAGCTAAAAAAAAAAAACTAAAAAAAGAAAAAAAGAAAAACTAAAAAAAAAAAATAAAAACAAAAAAAAAATAAAGAAAACTAAAAAAAAAAAAAGCTAAAAAAAAAAAAAGAAAAACTAAAAACAAAAAAAAAAAAAAAAAAAAAAAAAGAAAACTAAAAAAAGCTAAAAAAAAAAGAAAAAAGAAAAAAACTAAAAACAAAAAAAAGCTAAAAAAAAAAAAAAATCTAAAAAAAGCTAAAAAAAAAAAAAAAAAAAAACGAAAAATAAACTAAAAAAAAAAAGCTAAAAAAAAAGAAAACTAAAAACATTAAAAAAAAAGCTAAAAAAAAAAAACTAAACAAAAAAAGAAAACATAAAAAAAGCTAAAAAAAAAAACTTGTAAAAACTTAAAAAAAGCTAAAAAAAAGAAACTAAAAAAAAAAGCTAAAAAAAAAAAAAACTAAAAAAAAAAAAACAAAAACATAAAAAAATAAAAAAAGCTAAAAAAAAAGAAAACTAAAAACATTAAAAAAAAGCTAAAAAAAAAGAAAACTAAAAACATTAAAAAAAGCTAAAAAAAAAGCTAAAAAAAAAAAAAAAGCTAAAAAAATAAAGCAAAAAAAATAAAAAACATAAAAAAAGCAAAAAAAAAAAGAAAACTAAAAAAAAAAAAAAAAAAAAAAAAAAAAAAAAAAAGCTAAAAAAATAAAAAAAACTAAAAAAAAAAACTAAAAACATAAAAAAAAAAAAAAAAACATTAAAAAAAGCTAAAAAAAGCTAAAAAAAAAAAAAAAAAAAAAAAGAAAAAAAAAAAATAAAAACATAAAAAAAAAGAAAACTAAAAACAAAAACATTTTAAAAAGCTAATAAATAAATAAAACTACAAACTGAAAAAAACATTGTGTGCTGGGGGTTTTCCGATGACGGGGATGACGGAGATGATGGGAATGACGGGAATGACGGGGGTGACGGGGAACGCTTACGGCGCTGCAGGACGAGTTCGGGACTCGGACTCGAGTTCGGAGAATCGACTCCGGGATCGGATCTGACGCTTCTGAAATGCTTTCCACTCCGAGCCATCCATCTTCCTTTCAGCATTACTGTAGACGTGTCACTAGGTCTGTGTGTGTGTGTGTGTGTGTGTGTGTGTGTGTGTGTGTGTGTGTGTGTGTGTGTGTTTGTGTGTGTGTGTGTGGTTTTTAGCTGAGCTAAGCTCCAGCTAGCAATAGTTTCATTCTCCTCATACCGATCCCGGTTACACTGCTCTGGTTATTTAGCCGTCATATTTCTCATATTTATATTGACTATTATGTTTCCTTCCAACCAGACCAGGAATAACCACAGTGTGGAAATGTCGGCCTGTATTTAGGAAGCCTGGGAGCTAGCGGCTTAAACACACACACACACCCCACACACACACACACACACACACACACACACACACCTCACACACTCTCTCTCTCTCTTCCCTCAATAAGGTCATACTGTATGTATGTGTGTTGTGTGTGTGTGTGTGTGTGTGTGTGTGTGTGTGTGTGTGTGGTTACTGGCCGCTCCTGCCTCATGCCAGGTGTTTGCATTGGCAGAGAAGGGAGGGTTTCGCTCGTGCC
Source organism: Kryptopterus vitreolus (assembly GCA_030449085.1). NCBI lineage: Eukaryota > Metazoa > Chordata > Actinopteri > Siluriformes > Siluridae > Kryptopterus > Kryptopterus vitreolus. The sequence continues at coordinate 480,746 of JACRUU010000029.1, read as the reverse complement.
CCAGATATCAGTTCCGGTATCGGGTTCCTCCAGCGTGATAAAAGGAACGTTCCTGTTAGCCATCGCGCTAAAACCCCCGGCTCCGGGCCAGGACCCGCTGCACCCACCCCAAACGCCACAACGCCCAGGATCTCGTCCCTACACGGAAACGTCCAGAGGCTCAGGATTTTACCTGCAGAAGAAAATGATATTTATAATATATAAATATATAATTTTTTCCTTTTCTTTTTTTAGTTGCTATTTTTTATTATTTACAATTAAATTTTTTATTACATTAAATTTTTCTTGTATTTGTATTTGTTATTTGTATTTTTAAATACATTATGTTTCATTTTCTTTTTAATATTTCCCTTATGAATATTTACGTGCATTTCTTTTTTTTTTTTTTTTTATTTATTTATCTATTTATTATTTGTTTGTTTATTTATTCGCTATATTTTAAACCATACAGAACGTTTATCATTATATTTCTGTATCATCTCGGCTGATCGGCACCATTAACAGAAAATATGAATCCACCGACATAGAAATCCGACGTCCCCGTAAACCAGGATGGTGTTTTTGACGGTACACACACATCGTTTATGGGGACATTTGGTGTATTGATACGACACTGTATTATTTTGTATCTTTTAGAATCTTATTGATGTTTACGAATCTTAAATAAATTAATTTATAAAAAAAATTAATTAACTAAAAATATTAAACATTATTGTTTATAATAAATTATTTAATAAATTTATAAA
>JACRUU010000029.1:465000-470000 GCA_030449085.1 Kryptopterus vitreolus | reverse complement strand
TGGTAATTGGAGGGGGGGTACGCGGTGGTTTAGTGGTTATCACGTTTGCCTCACACCGCCAGGGTCCGGGTTCGATTCCCGTCTCGGACATGTGTGTGTGGAGTTTGTGCATGTTCTCCCCGTGCCTCAGGGGGTTTTTCTCCGGGTTCTCCGGTTTCCTCCACCGGTCCAAAAACATGCACAGTTGGTTGATTGGCACCTTGGAAAATTGTCTAGTGTATGAATGTGTGTGTGTGTGTGTGTGATGGGTGGGTTGGCATTCCATCCAGGGTGTATCCTGGTGTACGCCTGAGATAGACACAGACTCCCCGTGACCCGAGGGAAGATCGGATAAAGCGCTAGAAAATGAATGAATGAATGAATGGTAATTGGACGACATTAAGCGTCTGATTCTGACGTGCCACTTTGAGATCTCATACACTGAAGCCGTGTTTCTTGTTGGGGGAAAACGCTGCGTACTGTAAATGTCAGACTCGCCCTGAAAACACGACTCGGCGAGGTATTTCAGGAGCCTCGCGGCCACCAGTGTGTTATTAACAAAAACCTCCGCTCCTGTGTTTAGTGCTACATATCGGAGAGCAGGCTCGCGGCCCGGCGCCGGGCTTTTTCTTTTTTTTCCATTCCGGGGTTTTTTTTTCATGTGGTCACTGGGAGAAATCCACCTCGGAATCAAAGCACCGGGCGGGACGACAAAAACGGGAGGATGCTACACCAGGAACGTCCGAAATAGCGACGAGGGCTCTGTTTTAATTGTACGGGGGGAATAATTACCGCACGTTTAGCAACTCGGCTACAAGGCTGTGGCCTTCAGACCATCTCAGGAATGGTGTTGGAGTGTGGAAGATCTTTATCCGGTGTGTTAGAGCAGATGTTTCCCAAACGTGTCTTTACGGTGTGGCGGATAAATAACAACAAATAATAAATCAAAGAGACAGGCACGGTGGTTTAGTGGTTAGCACATTCGCCTCACACCGCCAGGGATCCGGGTTCGATTCCCGTCTCGGTCCATGTGTGTGTGGAGTTTGCATGTTCTCCCCGTGCCTCAAGGAGGTTTTTTTCCCGGGTTTCTCCGGTTTCCTCCCGGTCCAAAAACATGCACGGTAGGTTGATTGGCACCTTGGAAAATTGTCCCTAGTGTATGAATGTGTGTGTGTGTGTGTGTGTGTGTGTGTGTGTCCTGCGATGGGTTGGCATTCCATCCAGGGTGTATCCTGCATTAATGCCCATAGACATCTGAGATAGGCACAGGCTCCCCGTGACCCGAGGGAAGATCGGATAAAGCGGTAGAAGATGAATGAATGAATGAATGAATAAATAAGAATAAAACTGCTATTTTAGGCAAATGCAGAATGTTTGAAAGCACTGTTGCGTCATTGTGTAATTGTGTAATATTCTGCAAGCGTGGGGGTTTCTATTTAGCGCTAAAGTATTATGAGGTAATGATTATTAATATAGCGGGGCACGGTGGTTTAGTGGTTAGCACGTTCGCCTCACACCGCCAGGGTCCGGGTTCGATTCCCGTCTCGGCCATGTGTGTGTGGAGTTTGTGCATGTTCTCCCCGTGTGTCCTCAGGGGTTTTTTTTTTCTCCGGGTTCTCCGGTTTCCTCCCCGGTCCAAAAACATGCACGGTAGGTTGATTGGCACCTTGGAAAATTGTCCCTAGTGTATGAATATGTGTGTGTGTGTGTGTGTGTGTGTGATGGGTTTGGCATTCCATCCAGGGTGTATCCTGCATTAATACCCATAGACGCCTGAGATAGACACAGACTCCCCGTGACCGAGAGGAAGATCGGATATAAAGCAGCTAGAAGATGAATGAATGAATGAATGAATGATGAGGTATTAGGAGTATTAGGAGGTAAGTCATGTGACCGAGAGCGGTTTGGGATCCACTGTGTGAATACCGGACGCACGAGTCACCAAATGTTAAATTGTAAGCGCCATTTCTCATCATCTAATGCATTACAGGTTTGCAAGTGAAATCTGAGAACGCAGAATAAAGAAACAATAACCATAATCCAAACAAACAAACAAACAAACAAACAAACAGGTGTGTGAAAGTCGCAAATCGCCAAACGCGAGGAGGATTAAAGGGGTCAGAGTCGTGACGCTCGAGCACTGAGCTCTCAACCCTAAGGGTGAAACCATTACTCCGTTCCACATCAGATAAGTGGGACAACACACACACACACACACACACACACACACACACACAAAACAAACACGGGACCATCTGATACCTGACACAGCAAAATCAATCACAGTGTGAACAGCTGATCAGATCAGGACCGCGTCACAGCCTGGAGGTCCAGCTGTGCACAACATCTGCTCTGTCAAACACCCAACCGGGGAGACTCGGGACCAAGTAGACGAGCCTGAGTGTGTGTGTGTGTGTGTGTGTGTGTGTGTGTGTGTGTGTGTGTGTGTGTGTGTGTGTGTTTTACCCGAGTCCACAAAAATCTGCTGTAATGTTTTTAAATCCCGCCTCTTTCACGCTTTGCTTTTCTCCTTGTTGTTTTTATTCTCTGTCATGTGTGTGAAATCTGTTAACGAGCCCAAGTGGAGCAAGAACACACACACACACACACATACACACACACACACACACACACACACACACACATACACATCTTGGGCACAGTGTGAGCTCGGATTAGTGAGCTGACCATGGCGTTATAACTGAGTGGCAACACTGAGGCTCTGGTGGTTCTTATAGAGTGTGTGTGTGTGTGTGTGTGTGTGTGTTGTGTGTGTGTGTGTGTGTGTGTGTGTGTGTGTGTGTGTGTGTTTCTAAAACGATACCTACTACACTGTGTATCTACATGTGTGTACATGAATGTGTGTGTGTTTCCTGTGCATATTTTTCTGTGTGTGAGTGTAACTGTATATACATCTGAGTGTGTGTGTGTGTGTGTGTGTGTGTGTGTGTGTGTGTGTGTGTGCCGCATACATACAGAGGTTTCTGTATCTGTATTCGTGTATTTGCATATCTGTGTGTGCTTTCATGAGAATTGTATAGATATCTATGTATGTGTACGTGTGTGTGTGTGTGTGTGTGTGCGTGTGTGTGTGTGCGTGTGTGTGTGCGTGTGTGTGCGTGTGTGCGCGCGCGCTCGTCTTCTGTCCCCATATGGAGCTAGATCTTCTACAGAGCTGTGCTTAGGCCCCCTACAGGCACAGAAGCGGAACAACAGTTTAGATATATACTTAAACACACACACACACACTCTCTCTCTCTCTCACACACACACACACACACACACACTCTCTCTCTCACACACACACAAAACCTTTACATACAAACGTGTACAAATATCAGATTATTTTTCAAAACTTAAAAAAATAAATAAAATAAAAATAATATGCATTACTGCGCGCGCAATATGTGTGTGCGCGTGCACGAGCGCGTTTGTATATATGTGTGTGTGTGTTTGTGTTGTGTGTGTGTGTGTGTGTGTGTGTGTGTGTGGTGTGGTGTTATTACGTGGCTGCCGTGAACGCGTGTCTCACTTTTGTGTATACTGTGTGTGTGTGTGTGTGTGTGTGTGTGTGTGTGTGTGTGTGCGCTCCTGTCTAATCAGTATGTGAGGCGGGGAGGCGGGCCAAGGAGGACTCACTGTAACGCGATCGGCGCACGAGCTCTCTCTCTCTCACACACACACACACACACACACGCGCGCGCGCTCGCGGAGAGAGAAAGAGGAGACAGGGAGAGAGAGAGAGAGAGAGAGAGAGAGAGAGAGAGACAGAGAGAGAGAGAGAGAGAGAGAGAGAGAGAGTTTAGAGAGAGAGAGAGAGAGAGAGAGCTGGGTTAGGAGACGGAGCGCGCGCTGGGGGTTTACACTCGGAGCTTTGAGCGCGCGCGGTGTGGGTCTCCGTGTCTCTCGGTGTTGCTGGTTTGCGCGCGCGGACTTCGGTGGGACGCGGCGGACGCGCTCGCGCTTTTTCAACAACACTACTTTTTTTGTTGTTTTGTTTTGAATTTGCATTTCTATTTTTTTTCTATTTCTATTTGCATTTGTTCTTTATTTTACTTTCTTTCTTTCTTTCTTTCTTTTCTTTTCTTTTTCCCCTGGGACCATAAAAAAAAGCAGGAATCAGCGCGAGCAGGAAAAGCGATCGGAACTTTTGATCAAAACCGCTTTTCTATAAATAATCATTTTTAATCATCATTTTTTAGGGGGGAACTTTTTCTACCTCCCCCCCCCCCCCCCTGCCCCCCCCCCCCACCCACCCGCCCCCCCCCACTCCCATGCCACCCTCCACTCCTCACCCACCCCCGCCACGCCACTCCCGCTCCACTCCACACTCCGACTCCTCCACCCACGGAGTCTCCAACGCCGCCGCTCCTCTCCCACCCGCGACTCCTCGCCTCGCACGCTCGCCTGCTCTCCACTCCAATCCTCTCCTCCTCTCCTCTCCTCCACTCCTCTCCTCCACTCCTCTCCACTCCTCTCCTCCTCTCCACTCCTCTCCTCCTCTCCACTCCTCTCCTCCTCTCCACTCCTCTCCTCCTCTCCACTCCTCTCCTCCTCTCCTCCACTCCTCTCCTCTCCTCCACTCCTCTCCTCCACTCCTCTCCTGCCTCCACTCCTGCTCTCCTCTCCTCCTCTCCTCCACTCCTCCACTCCTCCTCTCCTCTCACTCCTCCGGATGTGAGCGTGTGTTGTTTCGGGGCTGCTCGGAGGAGAATCGCGTTTCTTCATTTTGCACGAGATCTTCCCAAAGATCGTTTCCGGATCTCAGGAGTGAAGTCTGGCGCGCGCTTGGCACGATGGATCTGACGCACGCGCTCGCGCACGCGCTCCTGCTGCTCGCGTGCTGCTGCTGCTGCTCCACGGCGCGAGCGGAGGCAGAAGGTGAGTCCCGCGTGCATCATCTTACCCGCTCCGGGGTTCGAGCAAAAAAACAAACAAACAAAACACCCTGACCACAACAATAACAACAACAACAACAATAATAATATTTTATTTTATATTCGTAGTATATCGTATATATA
>JACRUU010000029.1:432500-455000 GCA_030449085.1 Kryptopterus vitreolus | reverse complement strand
GGGTATCGGAGGAAGGGGCAAATTGCCAAGGGTGTCTGTATTCGGGTGGACTGTACCAGGGTCCAAGAGTTACCCAGCCTCGGGGTGAAAGAGTTACCCAGCCTCGGGGTGAAAGAGTTACCCAGCCTCGGGGTGAAAGAGTTACCAAGAGTTACCCAGCCTCGGGGTGAAAGAGTTACCCAGCCTCGGGGTGAAAGAGTTACCCAGCCTCGGGGTGAAAGAGTTACCCAGCCTCGGGGTGAAAGAGTTACCCAGCCTCGGGGTCCAAGAGTTACCCAGCCTCGGGGTCCAAGAGTTACCCAGCCTCGGGGTGAAAGAGTGGCATCAGGAGCAAGAGTTACCCTTGTTGGTTGGTTATTGATGACTGGGGATTTGTATTACAAAGCAATAAGCAGGACAACGTGGTGCAGAAACCCGCCCCCTTCCCCCTTCTTTATTGGTTGGCAGGGGGTTGGGGCTTGTGCAGAGAATTTTCCTGGACCTTTCCAGGGACCTCGCATGTGTGAACGATGTGTGTAGATGCAGTTTGGACGATGTGGATGAAGTGACAGACCTTCCAGGAGGGAAAGAAAAGGGTGGGGGGAGAAGAAGCTAGAGGGAAGGCAAGAAGGAGGAGGAGGGTTATGAGACACACAATAGAGATTGGAGCAGAGCTAAAAGGCTTATGTGGTGCAGCTGTCAGCAGCAAGGACACGATTCCGGCTTTCCCTTTTTTTCCCAAAAGCGGTGCAACATTGACGAGATTCTTGTCTTCGTGCGAGATAAAGCCGGTGACGATGTGAGGCATCCGAGGCAGTGCGGCTTGATTTACGCCGGGCCTGGGAGTCGCGTCCGGACTGAAGGGTCGTTAAAGATTCTCTCGAGGCACGAATCCGCAGTTTCTAACATGGGGCGGGAAGGTAGTACCACTCGGCCAGAGTATCGTATGTCTTTATTTGGTAGGGAAGTGTGCATGTTATTGTTTGACTGTGGATATGTTATGATTTTCGGAAGTCTGTCTCTAAACCACCCCCCCCCGCCCAAACCATTCCCTGTTTTTCCTAATCCACATGTATCCCGCTCTCAAACCACAACCCTGGAAGCCTCCGAATGCCATCCCGAATCCGACGCTACAGACGGATCCTTTGTTTTAGCGAAGAGCCACACCAAACCTACCGCATTTATTTATTTATAAGATGGAACAAATGGGGCTTTGGATGCATTAATGCATTCAGACTGTGGCTTTCCGGTTGGAGTCCGTTTTTTTTTTTTAATCTCCAGGTCCAAGGCAACAAAAACACGACCAAAATGAAGGCCATGCTTTCATCTGTCCGATGCAGTTTGAGCATTACCCACTTGGATGGGCTCCATGAGACGGGCGCTTGTTTGTTGTTGAGAATTGGGAACGTTTGAAGTTCAGAGCCGGAAAAAAAAAAAAAAAAAAAAAAAAAAAAAAAAAAAAAAAAACGTCTGCCACAAAGGCCTGTTCCAGGCGGAGCTATGAAAACAGCTTGTGGGCGAGTTTCATTATCTCGGATTGGTCAGATAGCGAGGTTTCTGAGGTCTAGTGGTAAAGGAAGTGCTGGAGATCGATACATGCTAAACATTAACACATAAAGGAATTTGATTCGGTTATGGCTTGGGCAGAAATCGGTGTTTCTAGAGTGACTGTTCCGGGATCATTTCTTTTAAACATTGACGGAAGGAGAGTCCAGTGTCAGTGTCAGGACATTAAAGCCCGATTTATACTTCTGCGTCGAGTGAATGCCGTAGCCGACGCCGTCGACAAGCATTCGCAGTACGTGCGATGTATAGGCGATACAGAGGAATACGCCGGAATATGTACGATGCTACACCGGCCAAACCGACCAATCACAGAACTGCATTGACGTGAAGTTACATGTTTGGAGAGGTGCGTGTCAAGATTGCGGCATATTCTAGGTTACGCGTCTGTGCAATGTAGCATACGGGTACACTCGATGTGTGTCAGGATACGGTGTATGCTACGGCATAGGGTATGCGTTGATGCCCCTTAGCCTACTCGTACACCCTATGCATGCCAGGTTAAGGTGTAGACTATGGCATAGGGTATGCGTTGATGCCCCATAACCTATGTGTACACCCAGAATCCCCCCCACCCCTCGGTTATGCCCCCCCCCCCCCGACCATTTGTGTCAGGTTACACCATATGCTACGTCGTAGGCTATGCATCAAAACCACGTAGCCTACGAATACACTCAGTGCCTGTCAGGATACAGCGTATGCTATATAGGCTATGCATATGCATAGAAGCCATAGCCTACGTGTACACATGATGCATGTCAGGTTAAGGGGTATGCTATGGCATAGGGTATGCGTTGATGCCCCTTAGCCTACACATACAAACGATGCATGTCAGGTTACGGTGCATGCTATGGCGTTGATGCCCCGTAGCCTATTCGTACACTCGGTGTGTGTCAGGTTACGCCGTAGTGTATGCATCAATGCCCCCGCAGCCTACACTCAATGCACAAGTATAAATTGGACTACGAAGTTTTACAGCATTACACATACAGAACTCAGAGGATCATAGAAGCAAAAGTATCTCCAAAACCACTTATAATGCCTGTTTATAAGCTTTATAATGTTTATAAAGTTTATAATGAAATTGACTTGATTGCCTCGCGCACACGACCCGGGACTTACCCATTCATGTGTGAGCTATATAGCGGCCGAGGGCTTTGGGGGGGATTCCATCTGAGATTCAATATGAATCCGACTTTATATGTTTGCAATGAATTATAAATGAAGCTCGTACGCAGCGAGAGGGAGGAGGGGGGGGGGGGGGGGGGTTTGATTGCGGCGTGTGATTGATTTATTAGTGTTGGAAATTAAGCCGTTGGAAAGATTGGTGTCGGAGGAAAGTTCAGGAGCGCACCACGCGTAAGCCAATACGCCGGGCTGTTTGAACTTTCGCCACTTTCGTGTCTCTCACATACACACACACACTCACACACACACACACACACACACACACACACACACTCGCACAAGCATGAACCCCGATGACCCCGATATGCAGAGATTCTATTTAAAAGCACCCAATTAGATTTTGGAATTCTCATCCGGATGGAGTGATCCATGCACCACCATAACCGGGACCTTGAGGAAGACCCTTAAACCCCCCCGCCCCTCTCACCACCCCCACCACCCCCCGACTGGTCAACAGTGTATTTCATGGCATCGGATTAGCAGCGGATTATTCCGTCACATCACAGAGCAGTTCGGCTTCTACATTTCATTCCCAAATCACAGTTTCGGAATTCTAACAAGTGATGGAACGACGCTTTCTTCCCCTCCTCTATTCGCTCCACGTCTCCTCCCTCCACGCAGTGCGCAATGAGTCATCGTCAGCACTTTGCAACGCCGCATGATTGATAGATCTGCCTTGCCATTTTCAAACACACACACACACACACACACACACACACACACACACACACACACACGACCATTTGCATTCACTTTACGCTCCAGCGCTCCCAAGTTTCCCCGTCCGCTTTATAGAGCAGGTTTTAGTACTCCGGGCCCCTTTAAGCCAAAGTCACATCAAGATCAAGCTGACTCGATATCTCAAAGCGCCGTAACCTCATTTATCCGTCCAAGAGAACCTGTATTATTATTTTCATTCATTCATTCATTCATCTTCTATCGCTTTATCCCATCTTCCCTCGGGAGCCTGTGCCTATCTCAGGTGTCTATGGGTATTAAGGCAGGATACACCCTGGATGGAATCCATCGCAAGACACACACACACACACACACACATTCATACACTAGGGACAATTTTCCAAGGTGCCAATCAACCTACCGTGCATGTTTTTTTTTGGACCGGGGGAGGAAACCGGAGAACCCGGAGAAAAAAAGAAAAAAACCCCCTGAGGCACGGGGAGAACATGCACAAACTCCACACACACATGGCCGAGACGGGAATCGAACCCGGACCCTGGCGGTGTAAGGCGAACGTGCTAACCACTAAACCACCGTGCCTCCATTATTATTAGTATTATTATTGTTATTATTATTCATTCATTCATTCATTCATCTTCTAGCGCTTTATCCGATCTTAACTCGGGTCACGGGGAGTCTGTGTCTATCTCAGGCGTCTATGGGCATTAAGGCAGGATACACCCTGGATGGAATGCCAACCCATGACACACACACACACACACACACACACACACACACACACACATTCATACACTAGGGACAATTTTCCAAGGTGCCAATCAACCTACCGTGCATGTTTTTGGACCGGGGGAGGAAACCGGAGAACCCGGAGAAAAAAAACCCTGAGACACGGGGAGAACATGCACAAACTCCACACACACACATGGCCGAGACGGGAATCGAACCCGGACCCTGGCGGTGTGAGGCGAATGTGCTAACCACTAAGCCACCGTGCCCCTTTTATTATTATTATTTATTTATTTATTTATTTAAGGTGCATCAGTGTCCGTGAGGCCACTTCAATCGTGGATTCGGTCCCAGAAGATTTTGGGCCGGTCGCCAAATGGCTTTCACCTCGCGGGGCTGTGAGCAGATTGATGTGGAATAGATGTAATAAAAACGCTGGATGAAATATTAGGCTATATCTTTAATGCGATCTCCTGCAGTCTTCCCTCTCTGCCGCAGGGAGGAAGGAGCGACGCTGAGATTTCTCCCGGTTATCTAGACGCCGCTCGGCCGCCCTTTTTTTTTTCTTTTTTTTCCCTCCCCCTGTATTAACCGTCTCTCCGCGCTGCGGATCCTCGTCTCGAGCGTTATCAATCACTCGCCCGCTCGCTGACGGCCACGTTTGAGGTATTTATTCCTCCCAGCGGGGGAATAAAGCCGAGCAGGTGGATTCTCTTCTCGCCCCCGTGCCGCGTCGCACCAAACGATGCCTCCGCCCCGGAACGCCGCTCTTTTCCTCCTGCTGTTTTATTCCTAGCGCACAATCGCACAATTTACCGACAACCAGTAATAGCAATATTAGCATACAGGTGTCAGACCGGCGTTTCATGCACCATAATGGATCTTGTGGGCGTGGCTTATTCATTTTTCCAGAATAAATCATTATAGTGAGGATTTCCTTAAATGAGCGCCGGGAAACACTGCACAAACTCACGCTTGTTTTTAGCAGAGGTGCTAAGCTATCGACTCGTAGCGTAACGAGCGTAACCTCACTCCGGGATCGATCGCTTAACGAGGAATCAATTGGCATTACAGACCGGTGAGGTCACGGCCAGGCGGGTCACCGGTCACGGACACTAAAAGGCTAAAGGGTCACTGTGCTTTACCCTGACCAGGAAACGTCCCAGTTAATGTCAGACTGTCGATAACTGGCGTATTATGATGAATGCTAGCGAGTCTTAACGTTACCTTCATGAGGTTTATACTACTGGTGACACGGATTATTTATTACATCAACATCAAGTTCAACCAAATTAAAGTACCGTATTACTAAGTGTTATAACCATGAATAATTTCTACCTCATATTTGATGATATTAATTCATTAACACAACTTTATTCAGGGGCACGGTGGTTTAGCGGTTAGCACGTTCGCCTTACACCGTCAGGGTCCGGGTTCGATTCCCGTCTGTGTGTGTGGAGTTTGTGCATGTTCTCCCCGTGCCTCAGGGGGTTTCTCTCCGGTTTCCTCCCCTGGTCCAAAAACACGCAGGTTGATTGCTACCTTGTAAAATTGTCTCTAGTGTATGAATGTGTGTGTGTGTGTGTGTGATGGGTTGGCATTCCATCCAGGGTGTATCCTGCCTTAATGCCCATAGACGCCTGAGATAGACACAGACTCCCCGTGACCCGAGGGAAGATCGGATAAAGTGCTAGATAAAGTGTATTTATTATTGCCCGTCCCGTCCCGGAGCCTCGCACGTTGCCCCTGTTGTCCCGACGATCAATGGTGCTTGTGAAAACCCGTGGGTTTTGTTTCTGTGGCCTCGCTCATCCGTAAGCGTCAGCTCCGCATCGGACGGAGAACGCGAATCGTTTCCCGTCCGGATTGGAGATGGCAGCTCTTGGCTTCCCTCAGGAATGCTCCCCGGCATCTACTTAATATTTCAGAGGCACTTATAGCTTATTAGGCGCCCCCCCCCCCCCACACACACACACACACACACACACACACTGGGGAGGACGGCCATGCGGCTTTTCTTTGCAGACTCTTAGCTTTATTTAATTTCAATGTTAGCTCCTCGACCCGCCTCCGGATCGACTTTGGACGGGGTCCTGGAGCTCAAAAAACAAATGAAAAGGTAACCGGGGGGTCTGAAGTCCTTTTATTTATTTATTTATTTATTTATTTCGGACAAGGTGTCAGATCCACAACCCGAGCTCTTTCAATTGATCGTATTATAAACGAGATATTTGTGTGGTCGAAATGAATGTTTGATTGGTCAGCAGTATTTATGAGGACGGAAGGGAAAAATACGCGTGCTGGTCGATGGGGATATCTCCCACTGTGAAGAAGCTGAAAGACTAATGAACTGAGGACGGTTCGTGTTACTCCCACCGGTGAAAGTCTGGAGATTTGAAATGCTAAATGAGAAGCTCTATCCTGCACCTTATACTCTGGGTAATGAGACAAAGGGAAACACCGGCGTTGTTTTTTTTTTATTCCGTACAGAAGAGACCTTTTGGGCAGTCCGTGGGACCTTGGGAATACGAGGTGCAAGAAATACAGCTGGAAAACATGCGAGGTGCGAAAGGCAATTAGTGCTTGGGAAGAAAGAAGCGAGGCAGGGATTATTAGTAACGAGGAGGTGTAAGAAAGCTAAATATAAAACCATGTAAAAGGAAAGTAACAAAAAAACACATCCATGACAAAGTGAGATGAATCAGGTGCTGTGGGAAATGGTCTTTATGTCGCAAGCCCTTGTCAAAAAGGAGCGAACGATCATTTGTGAAACACACACCCACTTTTTGTTTTTGTTTTTGTTTTTTTCGTTGTTGTTTTGGTCCAAGCCTCGAGGAGTCGCCTGGAGTCGCTCAATAGTTGGACACGCTGCTAATCCACGCCCGGGTAGGAGCCTTGGCAAAATCAATTACAACCTAATTACACTTGCACATGGTTTACAGGCTTTTATCCAAAATGTGTGTGTGTGTGTGTGTGTGTTTAAATCCGCCATTCAGTCGTTGTGTGTATGCGCCATCCTGAAATATCCGTTAAAAAAATGTTTTAACGTGGGGGAAATATTTCACCCGGAAAAATTCCTCAGGAATATTTCCCACCGGAGGTACAAAAAAAAAGGAATACATGTCATACAAAAACCCTGCACAAATTGTGTTACTACACAAAGGCATTCGAGTAAGAGTGTTACTACTCGACGGCGGCCGTGTGTGTGTGTGTGTGTGTGTGTGTGTGTGTGTATTCGTGTTTACTCTTTGCCGAAGTGAAACATCTTGAGAGTTTAAATTAGCCCTGGCGTACCTGAAGCCTCTGTTGGCGCCGTAGAACTTCAACCACACCTGTGCCTCTATGTCAGCCCGAGTGGCCTTGTGTAGTGTCAGGTTTACCCACACACACACACTCTCAATCTCACACACACACACACACACATTCCTGGGGTGACGTGCTGGAGCCAGCACTTGTGCATACAGCCAGGAGAAGAGTGTGCGCCAAGGTGGGGGTGGTGGAAGGAGGTCAAAAATGTGTCTTGTCATGACTTTATCCTGTTTTGGCCTTGTTGGAGTGTTGAACACATTACAAACCCTTTATACTCTCTAAACACCAACCCCCCCCACACACACACACACACACACACACACCCTAAATCCACCACCACCACCACCACCACCACCACACCTCAGGACCAAGTTCCAGGAAGGCGGAGAAACACTTACCATATAATAAACCACCTAATATTATCATATTGTTATTATTAACCCCAATAATGTGTGGATATAAATATATAAATATAAATGTGGGGAAAATGATTAATTTAATGTTGCTATAAATAAGGAATAATGGGTTTGGATGGGGCTATCTTGAGGACGTAGTGGTTGGTGGTTTCAAGCACGAGGTTAATAGGTGGACGAACGCGAAGGCTCCGTTGAATATTTCTTCGGGTCGGGTTTTTCCAGGGCTTAGACGGGACGGCGCCGTAAGAAGCGTCAGTCACTTTTGGATGGTAAAGAACGCAAGCCGGTACCGCGATGATCTCGCGACATTGATTTCTGACACTGGAGGCTCCTTCCTGACATAAATACCCACCCAACATACACTTTATACACGCCTTTTTGTGGATGTTTTTCTTCACCATGGACCAATCAGATGGAAGAATGCAGCAGTGGTCGATAGCGCATGAAATCGGACGGTTTCGGTCCGACAGCTGGATTCCGTCGTTTGGGTTTTAAAGCGACAAGCAAGGAATGCGCTTTTGTTATGGGAAAGCAACTGGTTGTCGGGAGGGTCAAAGGTGATCCCTGGACATATACAAATAAGGCAGTTGTGTTTTATTTTCTCCCACTAAACAGATTATTTGTTGCCTGTTTTTGTGTAAAGATGTCAGGGGGTGGAATCATTAGCACTGCACCTATATTAGGGGGGGGGCGAAAGCAAATATAACCGTATAAAATATAAAATAATAACCGTCACCCTTGTGCTTTTTCCGTCAGGTACGACTTCATTGAGATTCGAGATGGGAACTCGGACTCGGCCGAACTCCTGGGGCGCCACTGCAGCAACATCGCTCCCTCGGCCATCATCTCCACCGGCCCCGTTGTACACATCAAGTTTGTCTCGGATTACGCTCACCAGGGCGCCGGGTTCTCGCTGCGGTACGAGATTCACAAGACTGGTGAGTCAGTCCACTATATATATATATAAATGAAGAAAAAACTTATTTTCGGATATGAACACTTAAATGTAACTGTACAGTTACTGTGCTCACTGCTGTACAATACGTAAATTAAAATGTAATACATTTACTAGTAAATAATGATTTCGGACCAATAGCAGACCAGCTTTTTAGTGACGTAGTTGCGCCTATAGGCGTCTGCGCACACCCGCGAAATTTGAATAATCGCGAGAGATATCGGTGACGTATCATGAGGAAAACAACGTATCATGGGACCGAAAAATCTTCGTATTCCGTGTCGTATCATGAAAAAAACATAGCGTGAAGCAATCGCATCCCGGGGTCCTACTGTATATATATATATATATTATATATATATATATATATATATATATATATATATATATATATACAGTATATAGGCTGTTTGGTCTACGGGGGAAAACGTTGAATAATTCGAACTTAAAGAAGTATATATTCATATCATTCATTCATTCATTCATCTTCTAGCGCTTTATCCGATCTTCCCTCGGGTCACGGGGAGCCTGTGCCTATCTCAGGCGTCTATGGGCATTAAGGCAGGATACACCCTGGATGGAATGCCAACCCATCGCAGGGCACACACACACACACACATCACACACACACACATATATTCATACACTAGGGACAATTTTCCAAGGTGCCAATCAACCTACTGTGCATGTTTTTGGACCGGGAGGAAAACCGGAGAACCCGGAGAAAAACCCCCTGAGGCACGGGGAGAACATGCAAACTCCACACACACATGACCGAGACGGGAATAGAACCCGGATCCTGGCGGTGTGAGGCGAACGTTGCAAAACCACTAAACGCCACCGTGCCCCAGAAGTATACATATATATATATACCGTCTTCTTTAGGTTCAAATTATTCGCCTTTTCCCCCCGTAGACCAAACAGCCAATCACTGGGAAATCATAACTCACAAGTGCAAAACTGACTGGCGCTCTCATTGTAAGCGATTCACCTACGGTTAGGCTTTCCGAAGGCGCGAAGAAACCAGAGACCCCCTGAAGGAAACCTGATGCTCCTCACTTGCCCGGGATGAGACAGCTGTGCCGTGACACGTCCGGAATCCAATTTCCGTGGCTTCTCTCGTCTTCTATAGCGAGGAGATTTCCGTATAGACGACACATCGTAAGAAAAGCCAAAATATTCTTCATTAGGCGAAGAAAAATTGTCAGAGCGTTTCTTTTTTTTTTTTTCTTCAAAAGGTCAGGAGACCTCCGGGCCACGGCGTGCTACACGTCCGCATCACAATTACCCCGACGCAATCCCAGACCAATTAAACATCAAGGGAAGGGGGTGATGAAAATAAACCCAGTTTAGGGGGGAGGGGGGAAAGGAAGGGGAAGAGAGAGAGAGAGAGGGGGAGGAGTGAGATGGGGGTTGGTACAAGTGCTTAACTCTTTTCATCCCTTTGCAAACATGCGAGGAATGCCCGTATAATTGGACTCTGATCTCTCCGGTCCCCGAGGGAGGTGTACATTCTGCGTGTAGCCTGCGGATGCCAGACGTGGAAGTGGCACAGGACGAGGAGTGACGCGGGGCAATTTGTTTCTGTAAGAAGAGAACAAATGCGTCCATGTTTCTTAATGGGGACGTTAAGGACTAAGTTAGATAAAGGGGTTCATTGGGTAGTTCATTGCTGGATAACGGGGTTCAGTGGATGCAGTCATTAGAAGCATCTATAAGGGCAGACGCCCTTATCCAGAGCGACTTACAACTGAGCAATTGAGGGTTAAGGGTCTTGAATGGCAGCTTGATGGCCAAGCTTGATGGCCAATTGAGGGTTAAGGGCCCACGAATGGCAGCTTGATGGTGGTGGGGTTTGAACCCATGATCTTCCGGTCCGAAGCCCAACACCTTAACCACTGGGCTACCATCTCCCATATATAGTCATTTTACAGGGTGAAAAGTCCTGGAAGGCAGCACATGGTCAGGGGTTTTGGTGCTAGTAATATTTAGAAACGTTATTTACATGTACAGCATTGTACGCCCTTATCCAGAGCAACTAAGGGCCTTGCTCAAGGGCCCACTAGAGGCAGCTTGGTAGTGATGGGATTTTCCGGGCCAGAGGCCAACACCTTAACTACTGGGCTTCTACCTCATATAGTACAATATAGTAGAGCGGATATGCCATATAAATTGAATCAGCGATTTTGTTAGACAAAATTGGATTGAGGGCCTTTCTCAGGGGCCCCCGGAGTGCCAGAACGGGATAGCTGTAGCTGGGATTTGAACTCATGAGCTTTGGAAGCACGAAGCTACCATCTCTATAGTTATATTTACATTTATAGCATTTTGGCAGACGCACTTATCCAGAGTGACTTACAACTGAGGGCCTTGTTCAAGGGCCCCCACGTGGCAGCTTGGTGGTGATGGGGTTTGAACCTGTGATCTTAACCACTCGGCTTCTACCTCACTTTATGTGGTCCCAAATATATTAAAAATACAATATAGTAGAGCGGACCGATATGCCATATAAATTGAATCTGCGATTTTGTTCGACAAAATTGGACTGAGCAGCATTGAGGGCCTTGCTCAGGGGCCCCAGGAGTGCCAGCACGTGTATCTGTGATTTGAACTCATGGGCTTTGGAAGCACCTCTACAGTTCTTCTAATATTTACATTTACAGCATTTTGCCAGACGCCCATATCCAGAGCGACTTGAGGGTTAAGGGCCTTGCTCAAGGGCCCACTAGTGGCAACTTGGTGGTGGTGGGGTTTTCGAACCCCGTGACTCTTCCGGTCCAGAGGCCAACGCCTTAACCACTCGAATTCTATCCTCTACTTATGCAAAATGTGTTGTTTAGATGTTTGTTGTGGAGCTACAATACTTCATTTTTCCTCTCTTTCATTACAACATTCATTCATTCATTCTTTCATTCATTCATCTTCTAGCGCTTTATCCGATCTTCCCTCGGGTCACGGGGAGTCTGTGTCTATCTCAGGCGTCTATGGGCATTAAGGCAGGATACACCCTGGATGGGATGCCAACACATCACACACACACACACACACACACACACACACATTCATACACTAGGGACAATTTTCCAAGGTGCCAATCAACCTACCGTGCATGTTTTTGGACCGGGGGAGGAAACCGGAGAACCCGGAGAAAAACCCCCTGAGGCACGGGGAGAATGAGGGAGCATGCAAGTTTGAGAACATGCACAAACTCCACACACACATGGCCGAGACGGGAATCGAACCCGGACCCTGGCGGTGTGAGGCGAACGTGCTAACCACTAAACCACCGTGCCTCTCATTACAACATATTTATCATAATATAATAAGTGATGACATCATTATTCCACAATACACTTCTCCGATGTGTCGATATCACTTTTTTCTTAAAAAGACCACCAGATGTAAAAATGACTCATCTGTGCTTCTTAGAAACGGTGATGTCACGAGCGAATAAGTCCTGCAGTCATGATGCGCTGCTCCGAACCCCTCGTGCATCACCGACTGACTTGACGAACGCGAAACGTTCTCTCGCTGTTTCCCCGCGTGGAAAAAAAAAGCTCGCTGTTTTTCCTGGCAGAGGTGAAACGTGCGTAGGCGTGGACTTCAGTGACAGAGCGAGGTGCGCGTGGGCGTGTTTGTGTCATCGCGGACGCTCGGCATATGTTCGCCGTTTGACGGTTGTTCCCGTTTTTCCGTCGATCTGGAGGAAAAAAAAAGCTGTTTATTTTCAGGCCGTGGAGTTCTGCGAGGAAAAGTGAACCTTTTTTTCCTCTTCCGGAGAAACGTGGGAGTGACGGAGTGCAGACGCTCTGTTTATCCGGATCATTCGTATTTGGCAGTCGTTCGAAGAGGTGCGCCGTTTCGGGGCTTCTCCTAAACACCATGAACACTCTACAAGGGTGTGTGTGTGTGTGTGTGTGTGTGTGTGTGTGTGTGTGTGTGTGTGTGTGTTCAGGAAATGAGCCATTTTCATTATGGACTGAACCCTGGGGGAAGAATTCGGCTTTCTTTCGTTTTTCTGTTTGGATTATGGTGTTGTGTACGAAACTAGCAGCCGTCGTTATCCATGTTTACTTCCACGCCACATCCCAAACACATCCTCTTTGTCAGTAGGTCGGGGTTGGCGGGGCAAGGAAGGCTGCTTTGGGTTCGGTGAAGGAGGGGTGTACATGAGTGGTTTTTAAGGTGCTGATTGGAAGGTCGGCGGAGGGGGGGTGTGTCCGAAGCTGGGGTTGCT
Source organism: Kryptopterus vitreolus (assembly GCA_030449085.1). Lineage (NCBI taxonomy): Eukaryota > Metazoa > Chordata > Actinopteri > Siluriformes > Siluridae > Kryptopterus > Kryptopterus vitreolus. Next base: position 441,928 of record JACRUU010000029.1, on the reverse strand, counting down.
AGGTTAGTGGGAGGTGGTTTGAGCTTCCACTCTTCGATCCTTGAGTAAGGTCCATTAACCTTCTGTGCTCCAGGAGGCGCTGTATGACGGCTGACCCTATTCTCAGACTCTGGCATCCAAACATATGCGAAGCAAGGGATCAATAACGTAAAGAAAATGAAAAAAAAAAGAGATTTAAGCTAGATTTAAGTAAAATGCGATCTTAGGAATGCAGTATGGAGTATGGGAATAACCAAACGGCGAACCCTGTGGCAAATTCCAATGCGAAACCAACAAAACACAAAACGTGGGTTTCCATTCCAGTTTGGAACGGGTTTGAGCCCATCGCGCGGATCGATTCGGCGGGATAAACAGAATTAGGGACGTAGCACTCTCGCAGACGAGTGTATTTTGGTGCGACGGCTGAGTGGTGGAAAAGCTTGACAAGATGTGATGTGATTACTATACCTACAGTCACTATGATAATTAGACATGTAACCTGAGCTGTACAGCACTTTAAATATTATATATATTTATTATTATATATATATATATATATATATATATATATATATATATATATATATATATATATATATATATATATATATATATATATATAGGGCAAGGTGGCATAGTGGTTAGCACGTTCGCCTCACACCGCCAGGATCCGGGTTCGATTCCGTCTCGGCCATGTGTGTGTGGAGTTTGTGCATGTTCTCCCCGTGCCTCAGGGGGTTTTTCTCCGGGTTCTCCGGTTTCCCCCCGGTCCAAAAAAAACATGCACGGTAGGTTGATTGGCACCTTGGAAAATTGTCCCTAGTGTATGAATGTGTGTGTGAATGTGAGTGTGTGTGCCCTGCGATGGGTTGGCATTCCATCCAGGGTGTATCCTGCCTTAATGCCCATAGATGCCTGAGATAGGCACAGGCTCCCCCGTGACCCGAGGGAAGATCGGATAAAGCGCTAGATAGAAGATGAATGAATGAATGAATATATATTATATATATCTGTAAATGGATTTAAAGCACGATCGTGTCGAACTTTTTAATGTCGGGGGAAAACGACGAGTCCTCGATCTCGCGGCGTGTCGGTGAACAAGTGAACCCGAGCAGGCTGATGCTAATGTATTGAAACGTGGTCGGCTTCATACCTGTCCCCTCGCACGGTGGAACCAGCCTTCCAATGATTCTTTGCTTTTGTTCCTCTGGTGCACCAAATATTCATATGTTCACAACCGACTCCATCTCACCTACGAGTGTTTATGTCACATGTGCATGTCGGGCGAAGCACGGGGCCGAACAACAGCGGAGCGTCAAATTTCCCCATTCGTTCTCTATGACGCCGGAATGTCGCGGTTTTTCCCGAAATTCCGAACGTGTGTGGGAGGTGGTATTTGATTGCGATCCACTCCGGACCCCCTACGAGTGGATTTGCGCATATGTGCATGTCGGACGCTCACAGGCCCGAACTGTGAGGCACGGAATTTCAACCCCATTCATTTTCTATGGGGAAAAAATTCCCGCTTTTTAACCCCGGGTTCGGAATTCCGCGGGGCGATTCCTTATAAAAGTAACAGCGCACCTCACACCATCGGGACGCACGATATGAGGTGTGATTCGTGACGATCGGATAAAAACTGCGGGACGAATTACGCGGCGGAAAATTTGACCGAAAGAAGAGGCGAGAGAGAGATTATAATAGTGATGCTTTTGCACACGGCACTAATTTTTATTTGATTATATGGCTTATATTTGCAATGCTTTTGTTACTCATAGTGCACCAGTTTTAATATATTCATTCATTCATTCATTTTCTACCGCTTTATCCGATCTTCCCTCGGGTCACGGGGAGCCTGTGCCTATCTCAGGCGTCTATGGGCATTAAGGCAGAATACACCCTGGATGGAATGCCAACCCATCGCAGGACACACACACACACTCACACACACACATTCATACACTAGGGACAATTTTCCAAGGTGCCAATCAACCTACCGTGCATGTTTTTGGACCGGGAGGAAAACCGGAGAACCCGGAGAAAAAAAAAAAAAACCCCCTGAGGCACACGGGGAGAAGAACATGCACAAACTCCACACACACATGACCGAGACGGGAATCGAACCCGGACCCTGGCGGTGTGAGGCGAACGTGCTAACCACTAAGCCACCGTGCCCCAGTTTTAATATATATCTATATATAATATATAATATATTATACTTTTTAGAGCCATTTTGGTTCTCGGTGTTACGCGGCCACACATTTTATACGTCGCTTTCTTTTTTTTTTATCCTAATAAGATTGATAAATAAATAAAATATACTTTGCTGGATTGAACCTGCCCAGATCGCAAACTATTTTGCCTCCAGTGGCAAATGAGAATTGGCAGATATTGGAAGGAAATTGGGTTAAGAGAATTCCCTACCGACTTCTGAAAGCTCGGGGAAGGCAATAATTAAAAGCATTCAAGGATTTCACCTGTCACCCAATAGCCAGACTAATCTTGTTTATTTGTGAACCCCCACCCCCTTCTTTTACCCTCCCCAACCCCCATTACTCATTCCTCTCACCTAAAACCTTCCATCCTGCACGAGATTGCATGCCCATCAGTACAACTCCCACTCTCCCCTACCCCAGAGGACCAAAGTCCCTACCCCCACTCCGACCTAAAAGCAAAACCCTGCCCTCCCTTAATGCTCCCCATTTTCTGCCCTAGTTCCATCACACCAGATTTTAACCCTCTACCATGAGCGCTTGCCACCGTGTGATACTGCCCCACCCTCGCTGACGCCATCGTGCCACTGTTGCCATGGTACGTGACGGAAGACTTTGCCTCTTTAGGCCTATTGGCAATGCCCTGGCACGAGTGTCATCAAACGAAAGCATCATACAATGCCGTCCTGCCCCTCCTCAATCTTGTTTACTCAGGCCATTTTTAATAATGCTTTATTTACTTTATACACGCTGCCTCGTCCGATTCCCGTCAACTTACCAAGTTTACGCTTCCCGTTCACATTTGGTGACGGGGAAAAACATCGGGCATGAATTAATTACTGCCCCGGATTTCTTTCTGAAATGCACCCAAAAGTTATATGCTCAAGTGGAAATACCCGAGGGACGTCAGAAGTATGCCATGTTCTATATGTGTCACCCAGACTTCTGGGTCAGGCGTCAAGCGAGCCAGCCTTGAACTGATTTTTCAACTTTTTAGCACCACTGTTTTTTGTTGTTGTTGTTGATGTTGTTGTTTACCAAAACCCAGCAATTATAGGCTTGACATGTGAGCAGCTGAAGTCGTGCAAATGACAACATCGATTCCTAAAAGAAGCACGACAAGTAAACATTCCTGGAGAAGCAAATATGACAAATAGGACCTTTCTGTTATTATTATTATTATTATTATTATTATTATTATTATTATAATCACACCTCGTTGGTATCAATGCTTTTAATGCAATCCATTTCCAGTCGCAGTAAACGTTTCTTTTTACTCCCAAATGCCAAACTGAAGGCCATGAGGATTACACCCTTCTTTTTTGCATGTTCATAAACATGATATAATGAGCTCATGAAGCACGTATGGTGCCGTCTGATGATGTAGGCATGTGCAGTGAGGTCAAAGGCAGGAAAGGGGGGGGGGTGGATTGGGGTGGGGGTACGCATGAAGGAAGATATGGGGAAGACTTTGACAGGATTGGCCTAATTCTAGAAGGATCACAGTCTGGCACATTCTGTCTCATTAACCAGCCGCAAAATGTGTATTTACAGAAAAACCAGGTTATTACAATGCAATGCAAAGTGCCATAGTGCTACTACTGTACACGCTCAATTCTGATTGGTCAGAGAAAGACGGAAGAAAGTTTGTTGTCAAGCGGAAGGTTATTTTTTAATTTATTTTATTATTTTTAGTAATACATTGGTGTGCCATGCAGTATCATACCATATAAGGCAGGATATTCATTCATTCATTCATTCATCTTCTAGCGCTTTATCCGATCTTCCCTCGGGTCACAGGGAGTCTGTGTCTATCTCAGGCGTCTATGGGCATTAAGGCAGGATACACCATGGATAGAATGCCAACCCATCACACACACACACACACACACACACACACATAAACACACTAGGGGACAATTTTCCAAGGTGCCAATCAACCTACCGTGCATGTTTTTGGACCGGGGGAGGAGGAAACCGGAGAAACCCGGAGAACCCGGAGAAAAACCCCCTGAGACACGGGGAGAACATGCACAAACTCCAACACACACACACATGGCCGAGACGGGAATCGAACCCGGACCCTGGCGGTGTGAGACGAACGTACTAACCACTAAGCAATGCAGGTTATAAATGTATTTATATATAAATACGTGTATGTGTGTGTGTGTGTGTGTGTGTGTGTGTGTGTGTGTGTGTGTGTGTGTGTGAGTGAGTGCTGGACCTCAAGTAATTTTAGTTGGTATAAGCAATAAGGAAAATTGATAAAGAGGCACTGATCCGGAGATAACACAAGACTCTTCAAAGAGCTTAACGTGAGACTGCAGTCTTTATTTGTCACATATACATTGCAGGACATGATACAGCGCCCCCTGGTGTACAACGGTTTAAGGAATTTTGGTCAAGGAGCCAAGGACTCGAACCTCGGAAAAAAAAATATATAAAAACGAGACTAGTTTGGTAACACACCACCAGATGGCAGCACGAGGCTGCACACAGATTCACAGGGAGCACCGATGTTCATACCGCACACACCTTATTCTCTATATATAATATAACGTATATAACTATATATTTATATATATATAACGTAAATAACTACTTTCTTGTAAACAGAGCTTGAAACTTTTTGGTACCTCTTTGGAACTCTACAAGGCAAGACAATTGCGTGCGGACGTTCGGACGCTATTCTTGTACGCGGGCGCGGCGAGGTCTCTTCCCACTCAGTGCCAATGGGAATGTTCTGGCACGACACCATATGGGCTAAAATAAATAAATAAATAAGCCGACAATTAGACAAACGAACAGCTAAACGGCGATACGGAAAGACAGCGAGATGCAGATGTCCACATGCGGACGTGCGCTGCATCGCCAGGTGAAAACGAGGCATGCTGGGGGAGCGGGTACGGGGCCGCTCGCTTTGCCGGAGCTCGGGGTGCATACATTTGCATCGCTGATGAGCCACGGGTCTCTCGCCGCCTGGCGCTTTCCACTTGTTTGTTTTATTGTTTGCCTCCTGATCGCTCGTTCTCTCTCATTAAGTCGCTCTGTTTTCTCTTTCGCTCATAGCTCGCTCACTCGCTTTCCTATTAAAGTAACCCCCCAACACCCCCCCAACACCCCCCCGACCGTACGGCCAGCAGAAACGTTGGCCAAACGTCAAATTGATGTCTATACACACATACTATACTCATTCATTCATTCATCTTCTAGCGCTTTATCCGATCTTCCCTCGGGTCACGCTGAGTCTGTGTCTATCTCAGGCGTCTATGGACATTAAGGCAGGATACACCCTGGATGGAATGCCAACCCATGGCAGGACACACACACACACACACACACACACACACACACATTCATACACTAGGGACAATTTTCCAAGGTGCCAATCAACCTACCGTGCATGTTTTTGGACCGGGGGGAGGAAACCGGAGAACCCGGAGAAAAAACCCCCCTGAAAAACCCTGAGGCACGGGGAGAACATGCACAAACTCCACAGACACATGACCGAGACGGGAATCGAACCCGGACCCTGGCGGTGTGAGGCGAACGTGCTAACCACTAAACCACCGTGTCCCCGGCTTACTATACTTTATATTTTAATTTCATGTTAATTTCCACCCCCCCCAAAAAACCCTCAGCAAACCTGCTTTACCTCTTCTTGTGCCTTTCAGGTTCGGAACACTGTTTCCGGAATTTCACCGCTCCGAGCGGCGTTATCGAGTCTCCCGACTTCCCGGACAAGTACCCCCACAACCTGGAATGCTCCTACATCATCATCGCCCCACCTCAGACCGAGGTGACCCTCACCTTCAAGACCTTCGACCTGGAGAACGACCCCTTGCTGATGACTGAGGCTGAGTGCAAATATGACTGGCTGGAAGTGTGGGATGGACTGCCCCAAGGTGAGCTCCTGCATGATTAGCGCATCTCGCGGTGTAGAAGCAATGATGATGATGATGGATTATGCTGGTCAGAGTGCCTGCGAGGCGTGTGCAGAATCCAGGTTTATGACCGTTTGTCGAGCTGTTAGTATGATTTAGAGGGGTTCAAACCGTCATACTCGTCATGCATACATTATCCTGAAAGGCAGGTTTTCTCCCGGGAATATCCGGTCGTCTTTGAACGGCTCGTTTTACCGATTAAATTCCTAACCGGCAAAATCCATCGTTCATGGACTTGTCTATGAGGTATTCTCTGTGACACCACCATCTCACCATCTTCACACCTCTTCTTCAGTGACCTGTGGTATCAGGCGAGCGGGTGTCAAGTGATCGCTTTAGCGCTCAGGAATGTCGGCTCACTATCAACAACCGACACCTCCGCAGGGCCGGGAACGTCCTCGATGGCCTATTTCCTGTTTTCTCCACCTCTAGCTCAAGTCACTCCCCTTCGTGTGGTCGACTCCCGCCTTCGGGGGCATTCTTATCTGAGGAAGCGCTTCCTTCTGTGGAGTCATTTATCTACAGAGCAGAGATAACGAGCAGGAGATGTTTGCGCTGGTGTCGAATGGTTCAAGCATGCGGGTGTCGGAGAGGGGTTTGCGGTGCTTTTCCTTTATGGAGATCTGCTTGATAAATGTAATCTGGGCTGCTTTGCCTTTTTCTGACGAATCCCCAGGAATGATGGTGGTCCAGATTCTGACAAGAGAGAGAGAAAAAGAGAGAGAGAGAGAGAGAATAAATGGGGAAAAGAAGAAACACTTCCACGTCAAAAACGTGGTTGATATTCTGGAATGAATACATTCATTCATTCATTCATCTTCTAGCGCTTTATCCGATCTTCTCGGGTCACGGGGAGTCTGTGTCTATCTCAGGCGTCTATGGGCATTAAGGCAGGATACACCCTGGATGGAATGCCAACCCATCACACACACACACACACACACATTCATACACTAGGGACAATTTTTGCCAATCAACCTACCGTGCATGTTTTTGGACCGGGGGAGGAAACCGGAGAACCCGGAGAAAAACCCCCTGAGACACGGGAAGAACATGCACAAACTCCACAAACACATGACCGAGACGGGAATTGAACCCGGATCCTGGCGGTGTGAGGCGAACGTGCTAACCACTACGCCACCGTGCCCCCGGAATGAATACATTTTCTTCATAATTAAACATAACTTTAGGTCTTATATGTAAAAGTTTATGGTGTTTGGGGCAACTTTGATATCCGCCACAGGCATTGGGCTCTGGACCAGGAGATTGCAGGTTCAAATCCCAACCTACCACTAGTGGGCCCTTGAGCAAGGCCTTTAAACCTCAATTGTTCAGTTGCTCTGGTCAAATCCCATAAATGTAAATGTCGTTACAAACCTGCTGGTATTTTTAACCAAAGCCATTGAAAATAACCACAACGCCAATACCTGGATGTAATGACCACCATCCCTTAGACTAGACTAGAATAGCCTTTATTTGTCACATATACATTACTTATATCCCAGCTATATCCCATATACGCATATCCCAGCTTGTTGTTGGTATTTGGGCTCAAAGCACAGGGTCGGACATGATACGTCGCCCCCTAGAGCACAGACGGTTAAGCGTCTTGCTCAAGGACCCAAGCGGGCTCGAACCCCGGATCTTCCGATCAGCAGCCCAGCACCTTAAACCACTGAGCAACATGCCCTTCTTTAGTTTTTGCATATCTGGGGTCAGAGCGCAGGGTCATGCCATCGTACAGCGCCCCCTGGAGCAAACAATGGTTAAGGGCCTGGCTCAAGGACTCACCAGTGGCGGATTAGTCCATCAGAAACCAGAAGTGGTGGTCCAGTGGCCTTAACCACTGGACCACCACTGCCCCTGGTGCCCCCCCACCAAGCAGCCACTTGCTAGGGGTCCAGGCTACCGATTGCATCACTGGGCAACTTCTTTAACCTCTAAGACAAACACATTTCACGACATTTTTAACGAAAAAGTTCGTCGAATGCAGAAAAAGCAGGAAGAAATGCCCTCTTGACCCTCTTTACTCCTTCTGCATGTTTAATGAGTGCCTTTTGTTCTACGGCAGGAGGCATTTCGACCCGTCCTAGTCCGTTCTTTTCTTTAGCGTGAACGTGCTTGTAAGAATGAATGCATCCGACAGCGTATACCGTGTCGTTCCACTGTATAATTGAAACGAGACTGGTTCAGCACCCTGACTGGGTCCCTTACTCGACTAGCTAGCTCATTTAGAACTTCGCTGCTTTGTCCCCTGGAGGAGATCCGTAATCAGACCTCTTTTCCATGTAAGAGCTAATAAGACCTGGCTTTATTTCCAAATCAATAAGAAGCCATTCGCTTTTGGTGTTTTGCCCCGTATAGAAACAAGATTGTTCCATTAATTATAAACTCGCCGCTCGCTGATTAAGCCTTATTTCTTTCGCTTTAAGCCGAAAGCGCTTCCTTGTCCTCGTTGTGGAACTGGAATAGCAGAACCTCTTTTGGTCAAATCTTTGGAATGGGACATTGGAAACACTTGGATCGACCGGGCAATGCTATTAGGATTTGGAGAAGATTTGCCCCGTAGATGGTCCTATAAGAAGGGGCACGCTGGCTTAGTGTTCCCTAAGGCATGTTCGCCTCACACCGCCAGGGTCCGGGTTAAATTCCCGTCTCGGCCATGTGTGTGTGGAGTTTGTGCATGTTCTCCCCGTGTCTCAGGGGTTTTTTTCTCCGGGTTCTCCGGTTTCCTCCCCCGGTCCAAAAACATGCACGGTAGGTTGATTGGCACCTTGGAAAATTGTCCCTAGTGTATGAATGTGTGTGTGTGTGTGATGGGTTGGCATTCCATCCAGGGTGAATCCTGCCTTAATGCCCATAGACGCCTGAGATAGACACAGACTCCCCGTGACCCGAGGGAAGATCGGATAAAGCGCTAGAAGATGAATGAATGAATGAATGGTCCTATAAGTGCATGTCCTTTTAATTTGAAACTCCACCCCTCCTCCAACAGTTTCTCCGCTGATCGGCCGTTACTGTGGCATGAAGATCCCTCCTGAGATCGTGTCTTCCACGGGGCTCCTGTCGCTATCCTTTCACACCGACATGGCGGTGGCCAAAGATGGCTTCTCTGCACGCTACAACATGACTCGTAAAGACGTCACGGAGAGTAAGTGTGACGCACAAAACCCACTGTTATTTCGTTACCCCCCCTTTCACCCCTTTCCCTCCACCCCCCGTTACCGTTGTTTTCTTCACCCCTAGGCTTCCCCTGCAACAATGCGTTCGGCATGGAGTCCGGAAAGATCTC
>JACRUU010000029.1:425000-427500 GCA_030449085.1 Kryptopterus vitreolus | reverse complement strand
TTTTCCAAGGTGCCAATCAACCTACCGTGCATGTTTTTGGACCGGAGGAGGAAACCGGAGAACCCGGAGAAAAACACCCTGAGGCACGGGGAGAACATGCACAAACTCCACACACACATGGACGAGACGGGAATCGAACCCGGACCCTGGCGGTGTGAGGCGAACGTGCTAACCACTAAACCACCATTCTTCCTCATCGCACTTTTTTTTTTTTCCCCGGCTTTGTGACCCGCTCAATTCCGGAACCCCGACACACACACACACACACCACACACACACACACACACACACACACACACACACACACAACACCGCCGTGCTTCTAAAATTTCTTCATGGGAACATTTTTTTATCGCTCTTTTCTCTTATCAGTGCCTTATCGCTTTTCTGCGGTGAAAGGACCGTGAGAGAGATAACAAGGTGAAGTTCATGCTGCGGTGGTGAATTCACACACAAGTCGAAAACGCCGCGTTCCCTTTTCTACTAAACAAAAACAAATAAATCCAAACAAACAAACAAACAAAAAGAGTCTACATTTATTTATTTATTTATTTATTAAAAAAAAAAAAAAAAAAAAAAAAAAACAGCCCCAGCTGGACTAATGATCAGGTCGGTCTGTGCACCTTTACAGATCTTCCACGGGAACACGGATCCCTCGGAGGTGGTCCTGAACCGCATTCCTCAGCCCACGCTGGCCCGCTTCGTCCGGATCCGACCGCAGACGTGGAAGAACGGCATCGCTTTGCGCTTCGAGCTGTACGGATGCCAGATCACAGGTGTGTGTGTGTGTGTGTGTGTGTGTTTGTGTGTTTGTTTATTTGTTTCACCGAACGTTAGCAAGAATATGATGTATCTCGGATCTCTATAATAATTGGAGGTAATTCCGTACGGAATGTTGCCTCCTGCAGTGACTCAGCTCCGGGTCAGATCGATATTCCGGTTGACTCGAGGTCACTTCCTGCTCCGACTCTAACACAACCAGTTCTTGGATCGCTCCCAAGTAAACCCGAGCTATTTTTTCGAGCGCCTAAGTGGTCGGCGTTTGTTATATAAGTCACGCTTTTCCCTCCCACTGTTCCCAGACGCCCCGTGCTCCGAGCTCCAGGGCCTGCTCTCCGGCCAGCTTCCCGACTCGCAGATCACCGCGTCCTCGTTCCGAGATCTGACCTGGGCTCCAGGGGACGGCGCGCCTGGTGGCCAGCAGGTCCGGCTGGTTCCCCTCGCCGACGCAGCCGCTGGCGGGGGAGGAATGGCTCCAAGTGGACCTGGGAATGGCCAAGAAAGTGAGGGGCGTCATCACTCAGGGGGCGAGGGGCGGAGACGGAGGGACCAGCTCGGAAAACCGCGCCTTCGTACGGAAGTACCGCCTGGCCCACAGAGTGAACGGCAAAGACTGGAACTTCGTGATGGACAGCAAGACCAGCCTGCCTAAGGTCGGGGGAACAGGGGGGCGGGGTTTAGCGCTTCGTATAAACCGACGCTATTGCGTCGGAAATGAATATTAATTCTTCTCCTTCCTGATTCTGGTGCAGATATTTGAAGGCAACGTGCATTTCGACATGCCGGAACTTCGGCGGTTCGAGGAGATCGTGGCTCGCTTCGTCAGGATCTACCCGGAGCGATGGTCTCCCGGCGGCATCGGGATGAGGCTCGAGGTTCTGGGATGCAACCTTCCTGGTAGGACAATACGGGGTATAGAAGGGGTGTTTTTATTTTAACCAATCAAGGGCCAAATCTCACTGAATATAATGGGTATAATTTGGCTTGGGCCAAATCTGGGCAAAATCAAACATCTGGGCCAAATCAAGGGCCAAATCAAACATCTGGGCCAAATCAAGGGCCAAATCAAATGTCTGGGCCAAATCAAACATCTGGGCCAAATCAAGGGCCAAATCAATCATCTGGGCCAAATCTGGGCCAAATCAAACATCTGGGCCAAATCAAGGGCCAAATCAATCTGGGCCATCAAACATGGGCCAAATCAAGGGCCAAATGGGCCAAATCAAACGTCTGGGCCAAATCAAACATCTGGGCCAAATCAAGGGCCAAATCAAACATCTGGGCTAAATCTGGGCCAAATCAAGGGCCAAATCATCTGGGCCAAATCAAACATCTGGGCCAAATCAAGGGCCAAATCAAATCTGGGCCAAATCAAACATCTGGGCCAAATCAAGGGCCACAAATCTGGGCCAAATCAAACATCTGGGCCAAATCAAACATCTGGGCCAAATCAAACATCTGGGCAAAATCTGGGCCAAATCAAACAGCTGGGCTAAATCAAGGGCCAAATCAAGGGCCAAATCAAGGGCCAAATCAAGGGCCAAATCTGATAATCACCGAAAATGAATTTTGACATAGACTTGGTTTGGTTAGAATAAAAAGCTGCCCCCAACACCAGGCCTTCAAATCCTAGCTCAAATCCCTGTCACACTAAGCTGCCACCTCTGGGCCCCCAAGCAAGGCCCTTAACCTTTTAGCAGCTCAGGTGTGTACGAATGAG
>JACRUU010000029.1:402500-415000 GCA_030449085.1 Kryptopterus vitreolus | reverse complement strand
ACGAATCCGACGCCCCGTTTGATACGAAAACACGGATCCGTGCCCGAGACAGCTCAAGCGCCGCGTCTCGAAATAAACCTCCGACATGAAAGCGGGATAGGCGTGGGATGGGAAGAGGAGCACGCTTGATGACAAGTGACATGTTGCTTTGCCATCAAACCCAAAAGACGGATCCAAACTAGGCCACAAAACCTCACGGGCCTCCGTGCTAATCTATATTTCATTCCACGCATCTCTCCCCGTTCCTCTGTATTTGTAAACCGCCCCCCCCCTTCCCTCAGAGCATCACTCAACATCTGTCAGGTCCACGGGATTCGCTCCGTTTTCCTGATTTCCTGATCTAGAGCATGAAATCCCGAATCTGAAGCTGTAATGTCGGGCCAAATGCGTTTCACGTATATGTCAAATCCCACAGTTGTTGTTGTTGTTGTTGTTGGTGGATAGAATCGATTCTGATTGGTCAGAAGCGAGGCATCGCCGGTATCACCTCGGATACGTCTCTCCAGCTGTGCTGCGTTTTAATGACACGACTGTCCTCTTTTTCCCTCTCTTTTTTCTCTCTCTATCTCTCTCTCTCTCTCTTTTTTCCAGAACCCTTCGCTGCGTTTCCTCCAGATATGACCGGTGAGTTGCATTCGATTATTATCACACGCTGATATATATATCGCAGATCCAGGATCAGTTTTACGACGTGTGGCAGCATTGTAAAATATTAGTTCTCCGCCATGATAATGATTCTGATCCTGGATCTGCTTCGGGAAGTGGGATTATTATTATTATAATTTATATAATAATATAAATAAATATATAATATATATATATATATATATATATATATATATAGATATATATAATATTAATTGGCTGTTTGTTGTTGTTTTGATCAGGTGTTTGTAAGCTAGCATAAACGCATGGTATTGGCATGGATGCGATAACCTTGTTTGGGAGATAATACATACATATCTATATATATATCTATATATATATATTATATATATATATATATATATATATATATATATATAATAATTATGGGAAGGGTTTGTTTTGCTGCATCATTCCGCAGACAAATAATATCAGCGCTTCCAGCCTTGCAAAACTAATTTCCACAGTCGAGTTCCAGTTTGCACGCTATGCCGGAGTTTTTTAATGAGCAAAATTCTCCGCGACGCGACGTAGCATCGTGCGAGGGAGGGGGGGAGGGGGTTATGGGAAAAAAAAACCCTTAGAGACAGCGTTCACATTTTCTTTTCCCCCCAGAGTATTGCTCCTTTGTTACTTTTCTCTTCCCTACCCTGTACTCAGCGCTCTTTTTTAGCAAACGTTGCAGATCTGACAGGGAAAAAAACACACACACACACACAACACACAAAGTTGCGATGCTGTAGCCCGAACCCTAGTTATTTTGAGTAACAGGACTCGATGAGGCCTGGCTGAATGTTCGGTAATTGGTTTCAGACGTGAAAACGTCGTGTCGGGTAAATTCGGCGACTCCAGACTCCTACACCTCTCGCTATAATGAAGACGGGCTCGGATCGTACCGGGATGCACTACAGGGAGAATCTACAAGCTGGAGATTCGAGTTAAAGTACCAGAACAAAGACAGTTACCACATAATTATTACCTCAAGACCTCGACCCTGCAACACCGCCGCTTTATATTCAGATCCGCGCCAATTCTATTGGTTCCCGACGTTTTACCATGTTAATTAAACGACGTTTTCGGGGTTAAAGGTCTGATTTCGGCCCTAAATTCAAGTTATTTCCTAAAGAAAGCGTCGAAAACGGCGACAAATCAAGATCCGAGAATATATATATATATATATATACATATATAATACACACACACATCATGGCTGAGACACAAATTTAGACGCTGAAAACAAGGCGTTTTATTAGGAGGGAGAATAAATGACTAACGCAATCCGTAAGCGTTTTAAATCGCTTTATTAAGCAAGGGTTTTTATGTTTGCAGGCAAGTTGAACAATAATATTATATTAATAATAACAATCTAATTATATATATTATAATATATTATTATATTATCAATAATAAGACCTTGTTAATTAGGGGTCGAGCCGCTAATTGATTTTAAAAACCGACCCATCGGTTTGGATCGTACTTGACAAGAACCGATAAATCAAACTGATAATAAAGAAAAAAATAAAGAAAAAACCATTAATTACATTTGCAGTAGTGTAATATAGCCGAGTGATATACAAATGACATAACGCTTTGACATTACACGGTAATAAAAAAAAAACAAAAAAAGAAATTCACAATCAAAAGTGAAGAAATATGAGTATAATAAATGCTAAATATAACGGTATAATTAATAAATATAATAATAATAATAATAATAATTATTATTATTATTATTATTGCTCTGTCTGTGTAAAAACAATATTCAGAAAGGCGTAAAAACACTGTACGGATTTTCCTAGCACGTTTATTTTGGCACCGTGTGAGAATTTCCCGATGGACAATCTGCATGTTTTTGCTGCTTGGACTCCTGATAATGAATGCAGCCCCTACATATATATATATATATATATATTAATATATATATATATATATATATATATATATATCCTGAATGAAGCCAACTTGTTTTAGTCCTGTAGTGATACGTATTTTGGACAAAGTAGTCTCCTCCCCTCATTAAACCCCTTGTTTTTGTTTTTGTTTTTTGTTTGTTTTTTAAATGACATACTAACCGGTATACGCGAGGGAATTTTGCCTTACTTACGGCTTGACAGAGTGCATTTCTTACTCTGCTATGCTTGCACAATCAGCCTCCGGAGTAACGTTGGGGTGTTGTCACATGTTGTATATCTCTCCACCAGGGGGAGCCTTACCAGGGAGAAGTGAGCCAACTGTAGATACCCTGTCAGTGCCTCCTATCTCCCCCAACTGGTATTACTTCATGGCTGGCGGAGGCGCCATCTTGTTCCTGGTCATTGCCGTTGTCATGGCCATTGGCTGTCGCCGCCTGACAGCGAATAGGAGCCAACCCACCATGGCGTACTATAGTCCCCACACCGCTTACCCAAACGGTGCCATGCCCAGAGCAGGGGGAGGCCCTAAGTTGACTGTTTGGGTCGAGAAAGGGGATGGAAACTCCTACTGGTGAGGAGGGGTCGGTATGATAAATGTTGACCTTCACTGCTGGCACGAGTGCAGGAAAAAAAAAAACACTCTGGTCTCGTGTAAACGATGCCTCGAGCAGGAGATCTTTTTTGGGCCGTGCCACCTTACTGCCAATCGAAGAGTGGACCGGAACCGGCATCTGCTCTATAGACCCGTCTTTTTTTTTTTCCTTCAAGGCACCTTCACTTGCAGACACTGTGTATCTGTAACACTGCAGAGTAGCAGCCAGAGGTTTTCTGGAACAAACAAACAAACAAACAAACAAACGCCTTCCAGTTTCGGGCTTTACTGTGAGTGCTGGCTGTAGCACCGCGATGAACACGGCGTCCAAGCCAAGGACTTTCGAGCGCAGATCTCAGACTTAGGATTTGAAACATAGGGATCGGGTCGACCCGGAATCCCAAATCAGGGCGAGGTGAGAGAATTTGGAGGACAGTTTTTGCAGCTCTTGATAAGAAAAATGGTGTATATTAAAAAAAAAAGAAAAAAAGAAAAAAAAGAAAGAAAGAAAAAGGTGGTGTTAACCCGCTGTAGTTTACATAATGACATGAAATATTTACACTTGTTGAATTGTTTGCACTTTGAATTGTATTTGTGGGCGATTTGGGGGAAAAAGCTGTCACGTGGCATTAGAGACAAAATTGACGAATTTTTTTTTTTTTTTAAATTTTTACATTTTTTTATTTAATTTTTTTTTTTTTTGCAACATCGAGCAAAAAAATTACCATAAATTATTATTGCACTGACATGATATTGTTTGATTTCCTTTTTTTTTTTTTTTTTTTTTTTTGTATCTTGTTTTCCCTGCAAAGGTAAAAATGTCGTAAAACACGTCGGGTAACGCCATAGCGGGACGATTTCAATGTCAACTTTTTTGTGTGTTGTTGTTGTTGTTGTTGTTGTTGTTGAAAAGTGATCTTTTACTTGTTCATGCTTTTTACTTTCTATTTCTACGACTCTGCTTTGGACTGTTTTATTTTTTTCAACTACGGAACGGAACAAACGAAATCGCCACGCAATGAACGATTTCACTGTTTACTACTTAAAAAAGACAAACAAACAAAAACAAAAACACAGTCGTCGGACCATTTGTAACGAGAGCGTGTCGGGGGTGGGGGGGGGGTATAAAACACAACCGCGCAATGCATGCGGACACTTTTGGACACTTTTTACAGGCTCAGGGTCAGTTATATGGGGTTGATTTGTCGGTCCGATGCGAACTTTCCACAAGCGCATTTATTTATCGCAGATGTTTTGGGTCACGACGAAGCCGGGAGAAATCGTTCCCATTGCCATTTTTGGTTCACATTGCCATTTTTATGCCCGTTCCTCCACCCCCCCCCTTCCCCCCCTTAATGTTGCGTAGACCCCCTCGAGCGAGACGTGAGGAGGCGTGCATTATTCCAACCAAACGGCTGTCAGTGTTTTATTCCCCGCGACAAACCACATAAACACCACCATCTGCTTCCCGTCACAGCCTCGTCTTAATGAGGACGGAGAGAGAGAAAAAGAGAGAGAGAGAGAGAGAGAGAGTGTAGCGGTAACGGCGTCTCGGTGGCCGCTAGACGTTGCGTCTCGCTGCAGGACGAACGTCTCGGCGCGTCCGCGCGGTCCGCTAGTGTTCAGGAATCCGCGCCAGTTCAAAGCGATGGACAGAAACTTCCACCAGTGCTGCGGAAGGGAATTCTGGCCGTTCCGTAATGGGAATCTTTTCTTGGCCAGATTGAGTTTCCAAGATCCCTCGCTCCCCCTCGTCTGTTCATTTCCCACTTTCCCGAATCATCTGTTCCCGAGATTTCAGCCCAGAACCGAGTCTGAGCGTCCTGCCTGCTTGTGTGCGTCCCACTTTCCTTTTTCCGAGTGTGTTTACTCGATTCACTCTCAAGTGTGTTTCCAAAAGTGTTTTTTTTTATATCTTAGATTCCTTGTTTTTATTTTTATTATTATTATTATTATTATTATTATTATTATAAAACAGTTCAAGAAAAAAAGGTAGATTTAAATGTGCACATTTCAGTGGATTAGTGGTTAGCACGTTCGCCTCACACCGACAGGGTCCGGGTTCGATTCCCGTCTCGGCCATGTGTGTGTGGAGTTTGTGCATGTTCTCCCCCCGTGCCTCAGGGGTTTTTTCTCCGGGTTCTCCGGTTTCCTCCCCCGGTCCAAAAACATGCACGGTAGGTTTGATTGGCACCTTGGAAAAATTGTCCCTAGTGTATGAATGTGTGTGAATGTGAGTGTGTGTGTGTGTGTGTGTATGGGTTGGTATTCCATCCAGGGTGTATCCTGCCTTAATGCACATAGACGCCTGAGATAGACACAGACTCCCCGTGACCCGAGGGAAGATCGGATAAAGAGGTAGAAGATGAATGAATGAATGAATGCACACATTTATCAATCACATGCACGCAAGAAACGGAGGCCACGCCCACCTGCATGCATTATGCATTAATCTGCCACCTTTGGTTCCTTGAGCAAGGCCTCTGTCGTCCAGGGGGCGCTGTATCATAACTGACCCGCAGTTTTTGTCCGATCCTCACGAATCATACCTCATATCGTGCGTCCCGATGGTGTGAGGTGCGCTGATACTTTTATAAGGAATCGCCCCGCGGAATTCCGAACCCGGGGACAAAAAGCGGGAATTTTTTCCCATAGAAAATGAATGGGGTTGAAATTTCGTGCCTCACAGTTCGGGCCTGTGAGCGTCCGACATGCACATATGCGCAAATCCACTCGTAGGGGGTCCGGAGTGGATCATGATCATATACCTCCAGAACCCCACACACGTTCGGAATTTCGGGAAATCCACGACATTCCGGCCCCATAGAGAACGAATGGGGAAATTTGACACTCCGCTGTTCGGCCCTGTGTTCGCCCGACATGCACATGTGACATAAACACTCGTAGGTGAGATGGCGTATGGTGGCGAACATATGACTGCCGCATGGCGTCACGTAACCGCAAACTCTGGAAAAATCGGAAACAGGGTCATGTGACATGTCTAAACGCTCGGCACATCGACGGAAGTCGGGCGCTGGATAATTCGATGTCACGTGCATCACTGGCCCCGCCCCCTCCCTAAAAAACAGCCCAAAACTGGCGTTTTTGGTGTCTAAACACTCCCAACGAGCTAGCGTTTCGAAGTCACCGCTAAATATTAATCGGACCAGGCTCTGCGGTTTACGTTTTCCACTAGTGGAATATTACAGATCAGCAGAAATAGAATTGTTAGAGGAAAAAAGTCGGCTCTACGTTGCTGTTTCCATCAGGCGGAGGAAATCTTGGCATTGGCTTGCATTGTGCTTTTAAATTAATCTCATCTCGCCATACATTCTTTCCAGCGTTTAATATTTTTAATTAGCTAATGGACCTCGATGCTGGAAAAGTTCCGTCTCCCTTGGAGAACATGGTAATGAGGGAACGCTTTCTCCTGAGACTTCTTGTCCGAAGAACAGCAAAATCTTTATATACAGGCTAGATGTCCTCAACACCCCCAAACCCCTCCCCCAGCCCCCCATCCCCCATTTTAAACCATTAAACGATCGTCAGACACAGGCATCTCAGGGCTCGTAGAACATTCACCCGTTATCTCGTCCCGTTTACAGATTGCACACGTCGGCATGCGGGCTTTCGGCTCACTCCCTCAGCCTCGGACCCAAACGTTGTCCTGGTAAAGCCACCTAACGATGCCTGGCGTTAGGGCGTATATTTATCACCCCACACAGCTTTATGTCGGTGGTTCTGATGTACAGACTGTATGCTTAAGATGATGATGATGATGATGATGATGAAGGCGATGCACTTTCCTGTATGAATGTGGCACTATACCTCAAAAAGAAAAGAAAGGAGTGCGCTGTTGAAAACGAAAGCGAGTATATTTTGCCTGACGATGCCCTTTTATTGTAGTATGTACGGTAATAAAAATCCTATTTTTCTAACCCAGCGTTTCCTTTCCTTCTTAATAATTTCCCGTTAATTACACGTCGTAACCTGTAATTAACGTTCGCCGCCAACAACACCTCGTTTTTTTTTACTAATGACTTTTACAGACTGGGCTCTGGGCGATTTCTCTCTTTTTTTTCTTCTTCTTTTGGTTCAATTAATAATCGTTTCTCCTCCCCGCAGTTAAAAAAATGGACCCCAGAGGTAATCGTCTTCTCAACAGCCGGAACCATGAAGACACAGGTGTGTCATTAATATATATATATATATATATATCACAGAAAAATATATATATAAATTACTTAATATTAGTAATAAATTCATTATTTTTTAGCAATTAATTAATTAGTAATAAATTAATTATTTTGTAATTATTAAATGTAATTTATTTATTTATTTAAGAGAATTTTAAATGTAAGAGAACCAGTGTAAAGACTCAGTGTCTATACGTTTACATTCATAATATTTTTGTTGGACGTTTTTATCCACAACGCCATACGGTCAGAATGTCAGCGTATAATCTCCAGCCCATAATCACAAACGCCTGGTATCTATGGGGTTAAGGGCCTTGCTCAGGGGCCCGGCAGTGGTGGTGACCTTCCAATTCTACTCCACCTTTGTCCTAATAGTCTGTAGGGTTGCAAAACGATGTGAATTTTCAAAGACTGGAAACTTTCCCTTGGGAATGAACGGGAATAAAGTGGGAATTTACGGAATTGTACTGGGGGAAGTTTGGCGAGGAAAATTTAAATTGACACATTTAACAATCACATGCACACAACAAACCGAGGCCACGCCCACCTGCATGCACTATGCATTATTCCATAACTTAAAATAATGTTGGAAAAGGGGGAGGGAGTGTTTCTCAGCGGTTCAGGTCACTGGGCTACGGATTGTAAGGTCACGAGTTCGAGTCCCCCACGCAACCCCCCTTCCACGTTATTCCTAACTATGGCTCTTTGAGCAAAGGCTCTGTCCTCCAGGCGGCGCTGTATCATGGCTTCCAAACAAGCCGGGATATGCGAGGAAAGAATTCCACGAGCAAATAAATCTACCGAACGTATAAAATTCCGTATCATTCCGTATAAATTTCCCATCATTTGTAAGTCATTCCCATAAATTTCCAGAATTCCCAGATGAAGTTCCCGTAGAACCGGTATGCCACTCTTGGACGCAAGGCCCTTAATCCTATGTCCACCAGGGGGCGCTGTATCATCGCGACCCCATCTGGCCAAATAAAAGCATGCAATATATATCTGACAAATAAAGGATTCTTCTTTCTTCTAACAATCTCTCTTACCCCAAACCCCCCCCCTCTCCACACAGGTGTCCCGTTCCCGGATTGGACGACGGTGGAAGCGTCCACGGAGCCCCCGGTCACTCGATCCCCCGGCAAGGAGAATCCCTGGCTGTACACGCTGGACCCCATTCTCCTCACCATCATCGTGATGAGCTCTCTGGGCGTCCTGCTGGGCGCCGTGTGCGCCGGCCTGCTCCTGTACTGCACCTGCTCGTACGGCGGCCTGACCTCGCGCTCCTCCACCACGCTGGAGAACTACAACTTCGAGCTGTACGACGGCATCAAGCACAAGGTGAAGTTCAACCAACAGCGCTGCTGCTCGGAGGCTTGAGGACTAAAACGAAAAGAAATGTTTTTGTTTTTTTTTGTATTTTTGCTTTTTTTTGTTTTTCAACCGGACATGCTTTCGAGAGAGACACACAGGCTCCGCCCACCTCGCCACATCTCTTGGTATGCATGTCGCCACCTTGCTGCTCGTTTGGCACCGTGGCTTCGCCTCGGACGCGATCCGATTGGACCCTGGATTATCGGGGACGAGTTTCTCGGCTGTTCGTGCATTTCGGTTCCGTCTGAAGAAAAAAAAACAAACTCCTGATGCGCTGTGGATGGAGGCGGAGCTTTGGATGGAGGCGGGGCTTTGGATGGAGGCGGGGCTTTGGATGGAGGCGGAGCTTTGGATGAGCTTCCTCCTTCCCACCGGTCCTGAAGCTGACTGATGACTGATGATGTTTCTCAGCTTTTCTTTTTCTTCCCACATGTCCTGACTGTGATGCCTTAAATGCTGGTCAAAACGTCGCTTTTCATTCAGGATATCAAGGACCAAAAACTTTGTTTGTTTGTTTGTTTGTTTGTTTGTTTTTCTCTCTATCTGGTGCCCGTTCGGTTTCTGTGGTCATGTTTTTTTTTTTATGTTAAACTCCGGCTTTTAGTAGAACAAAAAAACCCACCAATGTAATCGTGTCAAGACGAGACAAGTAGAGTTTGATAGGTTTAGTTTGAAGCCGTGTGATCGGGTCGGACAGCGGAGTTTGTTTTTTTATTTATCAGTGCAACCTATGGATTGCTATAAATGGGTTATAATGGGTTATAATGCTGTTAACAGAAGAACAACGTTCTGGGTCTTTCACAGAAAGCGTTTTTTTTTTCTTTCTTGGTTTTGCCGGCGAGAAACACAATCGCCGAGAGTTTAAACGACCAAGGCCGAGCACTTATCATCTGCTAGTTCATCCCCCGCTCTCTCTCTCTTTTTTTTTTTTTTTTTTTTTTTTTTTTTTTTTTTTTTTTTTTTTTTTTTTTTTTTTTTTTTTTTTCTTTTTTTTTTTTTTTTTTTCTTTCTCTCTCTCTCTTTTTTCCCCCCACAAACGAGGCTGAAGGTTAACAGGAGACAGGTTTAGTGATGAATTGGCTCGGAGCTTACGTCAGATCCCCAGTGGCTTTCAAAGGCTTGTTAGATGAAAAAAAAAAAAGAAGAAAAGAAAGAAAGATAGAATAAGCCGGAGTAAATCTTTTCCCGGTCCCGCTGATAGGTATCATCCGTGACAAGCACGTGTTCATTTTGCACGTGGAACGCGGAAACACGGACGCTTTGGCGCTGGCGGGCGGAATGGGGACGTTTCCAAGTGCCTTGGAGCTGCTGTGGCACTCGTCAGTCTCGAAAAACACTCGAGGGGGAAAACAACAACAACAACAACAACAACAAAAACAACTCTGAAGCACTGAGTAAAACTTCTCGTTATTCACTGGAAGGTTTGTACAGCAGGAGAAAAAAAAATATAAGTGCTTTTTATGATAATTATTGTTATTATGATTATTTAATAAAGGATTGATAAATATCAACATTAGAAGAAACAATCTGTGACGGGAAAGTGAATGTTGTTGTGTTTGAGGATCAGAGTCTGTTATTTAAAAAGCGTCGTGAAGAAGTCTACACAAATAATGAAAGAAAGATAGAAAAGGGAACAAAAATAGTAAGCAAGAAAGAAAGAAAAAAGAAAGAAGGAAAGAAAGAAAGAAAAGAAAAGCAGGATAGGAAATAAAAAAATACCATTGAGAGGAAAGAAAGAAAGAAAGAAAGAAATGAAAAGAAAAGGGCACAGGATAGGAAATAAAAAAATTCCATTGAGAGAAAGACAAAAAGAAAGAAGCAGGTAAGGAAATAAAAAAGAAATATACCAAAAAGAAAGAAAGAAAGACAGAAAGAAAATAAAGGCAAATCTGTAAATAAAGAAAGAAAGAAAGAAAAGAAAAGCAGGATAGGAAATAAAAAACAAGAAATATACCATTGAGAGGAAAGAAAGAAAGAAAGAAAAAAAAAAAAAAAAAAAAAAGGGAGATATAAAATAAAAAAAAGAAATATAATTGAGAGGAAAGAAAGAAAGTAAAGAAAGAAAGAAATGAAGAACGTAAAGAAATAGAAATCAGGAAGGAAATAAAAAAACACCATTGAAAGAAAGAAAGAAAGACGAAAGAAGAAAGAAATAAATGAAACGAAAGAAAAAGAAAGAAAGGAAATAAAAATAAAAATACCAAGAAGGCCAAATAAAATCTAAGAAAGAAAGAAAAAGGATAGAAAGCACAAAAAGAAATCAGAAAATAATATGAATGAAGAAAGAAAGACAGAAAAGGAAAGAAGCAGGTAAGGAAATAAAAAAGGGAAATATACCAATAATACCAAAGAAAGAAAGAAAGGGCACAGAAAGAAAAATAGGCAAAAAAATAAATAAAAGAAGAGCAGGCAAGAAAATAAAAAAGAAAGAAAGAAAGAAAGAAAGAAAGGAAATGAAGAAAAGCAGGCAAGAAAATAAAAAAAGAAAAATACAAATTGAGAGGCCAAAAAAAGAAAGAAAGAAGGAATAGAAAAAAGAATAGAAATAAAAAGAATATAAAAAAATCAATAAAAACTAAAAATAAAATAATAAGAAACAAAGATAAAATAACAATGAGATGCAAAAACAAATATATATATATATATAAACATATAAACATATAAACATATAAACAGTGCAAGACAAATAAATAAAGTAAGAATAAGTAAGTAGTGGTTTAAGGCCACGCCCACTTTTGCAGTACATCACACGCAGAATGATTTATTGTGTGTGTCTCCTGCACAGTGAGTTAATGACTAGTGAAAGCTTGTGTTTGTGTGTGTGTGTGTGTGTGTGTGTGTGTGTGTGTGTGTGTGTGTGTGTGTGTGTGTGTGTGTGTGTGTGTTCTCCGTTAGTGAATAATGACGTGTGGACTGAAGCAAAAAAAAATGTTTTCAGTGTAGCACGTGTGCAAATCCAAATCTTTACCCCAACACACACACACACACACACACACACACACACACACACACACAACACACACACACACACACACATCACACACACACACACACACACACACACACACACACACACACAACCACACCAGTGTGTTTTTTCAACAGTGTGGAATGAGTTTCATGTGGCCACAAAGAGAACAACTGGAATCTACTTATAAAACCTGATCCATAAAACATCAAGTTGCACTGCTCACACACACACACACACACACACACACACACACACACACACACACACACACACACACACACACACACACACACACACACACACTGTGTCGGCTACAGACTCTCTCATCTCCCCATGGGCTCCCATTAGCCAAGACCTTCAGTCTCCTTCATTTAGAAACTCACAACATCAAAGCTTTGAAGTCCTCCGTGTTCACCGCAGCGTCTCCTTCATCCCTCCGTCTGACCCAGCGTTCCTCCGTTAACCGTTTCTACCACCGGGAAACCGCGCGCTTCCCTCAACCAATATTGCCATTTTAAACTCCGAAGCATGATCCGATCCCGGAAACATCCGGAATGTCGCCAAGGGGTGTTTTTTTTTTTTTTTTTTAAAAAAAACTCAGGTTTGACACAGCGGGCTTCCGTAGTTCTCCGCCTCCCGTCCCCGCATTACACTCGGGAAACACGACATGGCGGCGCTCCGACCAATCCCAAGAGCTCGCTTCCGAGAGGGGGCGGAGTTTCAAACGTTCAATCTGAAGTTTGCGGAAGCAGCGACGACTCATTTATTCCAAACAGAAGATCGATGTTGTGGCGCTGCGAGATAAACATGAC
>JACRUU010000029.1:382500-390000 GCA_030449085.1 Kryptopterus vitreolus | reverse complement strand
CAGCATCTTGATCATCACATCATCACATCTCATCACATCTCAGCACATCCAATCACATCTCAGCACATCCAATCACATCTCAGCACATCTCATCACACATCATCACATCATCCATCTCACCACATCTCATCACATCCAATCACATCTCAGCACATCTCAGCACATCTCAGCACATCTCAGCACATCTCACCACATCTCATCACATCTCATCACATCTCATCACATCTCATCACATCTCACCACATCCAATCACATCACATCATCATCATCACACATCACATCTCATCACATCTCAATCACATCATCACATCTCTCATCACATCATCACATCTCATCACATCATCATCACATCACATCTCATCACATCATCACATCTCATCACATCTCACATCTCATCACATCTCAGCACATCTCAGCACATCCAATCACATACATCTCATCACATCTCATCACATCTCAGCACATCTCATCACATCTCATCACATCTCAATCACATCCAATCACATCTCAGCACATCTAATCACATCTCAACACTGCATCCGAAAGACTTTCCTATAAATAATCGCAATGAGCACAAAAATTACGATTGATGTTTATTTTTTGATAACATATTTTGTATTGCTTGTAGTGGATGAACAAATTTAGCAAGTGCGTTAACTGCAGTAAACATTGTGGTGCCCAATGACGTCAACAAGAAGAAGAACAACAACAATAACAGCAGTATGCAGGAAGAAAGAGAAAAAAGGAGAACAAGAAAAAGAACAACAACAACGACGGGGAGGAGGGCAAAAACAAGTACTAAAGCAACAATAAAAACAATAAATGGACAATTTGTTACTCTTTCTATAACAACTACAATAATAATGATGATAATAATAATAACAATAATGTTGATGATAATAATATTAATAATAATAATAATTATGATTATTACAATTATTATTATTATTATTATTGTTGCTATTATTGTTGTTATTATTATTATCATCACTATTATTATAATTGTTATTTATTATTATTATTATTGTTGTGTGTTGTTGTTGTTGTTGTTGTTATTCCTGTTGAGGGAATTATATATTTATACTGTAGCTATTTAGCTTCGTGTAATAAAGTATGCTATTTTTTATTTTATATATATATATATATATATATATATATATATATATATATTTATATATATATAATTTTATTATTTTTCATTTCACCCCTATAAACATTGCTGTGTGCGTGTGCAACAGTGAGTATTTCTTATTTGTTTGTTTAATTATATCTATTAATGAGAATATTTATACGGGTTATGAGTTATTAACCCCCCCCCCCCCTCCCCCTCCCCTCTCTCTCTCTCTCTCTCTCTCTCTCTCTCTCTCTCTCTCTCTCGTCTCTCCCTCTCTCCGTCCCGAGGCGCGTGCAGCGGAGTGCCTGCGCGCGCTCGGCTTGTGTTTGACACTAAACGCGTCTCCAGTCGCTTTTTTGTTGTTTGAAAACGTCCTGAAATCCGATTGGACGCGTTTTTCTTCTTTTTTTTTTCTCTCCCTGTGACAGCGAAGACGCTCTCATTCCATTGGTCCATCGCACGTGTGACTGGATCACGTGCTTCCGGTTGAAGAGGTGGGGTGGAGCGGGTGCAGGGAGAGGGGTTAAAAAAAAGAGGAAAAAAAAAGAAGGGAAGATTTTTAGGAAGAGTTTTGGAAGCGCGAGCTGTCATACGTGGGGGCGCGAGGCACGGGCCGCGGAGCATCACCGACCGCCATGTGTGTGTGTGTGTGTGTGTGTGTGTGAGTGCGTGCGTGCGCGTGTGCACGAGTGAGTGAGAGAAGAAGAAAAGAGAAACAAAAGCAAGTACACACGTATAGAGAGAGAGAGAGAGAGAGTAAATGAAGAGATAAGTGGAAAGGAAAGGTGCGCGAGGCATTCCGATGGTGCATCCCGAGTCTGAAGATCCTCCTGCAGCTTCTTCACTCCAGGATAAATAATCGGGTGATAACAAGTTGGATTTTTGCTTGTTGTTGTTGTTGTTGTTGTTGTTGAAACGCAAAAAGAAGAAGAAGAAAAAAAAAAACAAATAGATGGAGGAGCGGAAGGATCCGACCGAGCGCGAGAGCGCGTCCCCTCCAGCCCTAGCGCGCGAGGCGGCGCCGCAGGTCCACCGCACCACCAACTTCTTCATCGACAACATCCTGCGGCCCGACTTCGGCTGCAAAGGGCGCGAGCTCCTCGCGAGCAGGGAGAACGTCAGCCCGCTGGTCGCGAGGCCGTCGTCGCGCGCGGACTCCACCGCCGACCACCGTACCTCGTCTTCGTCGTCATCGTCTTCATCCTCGTCTCCGTCGTCTTCCTCGCCATCCTCCTCCTCCTCCTCCTCCTCCTCGTCGTCGTCGTCGTCGTCCAAGTCGCTGCTTGAAGGAAGCACCAAGTGCGGGGAAGCCTCGGCGGTGAACGGCGCGAGTGGGAGCTCCGGAGCCCTGGCGGCGGCGGCGGCGGCGGCGAACACGACCACAACGGCGACGAGCGCGCAAGGCACGGGGACGGCCAAAGACTCCTCACAAGCTCTACTGTGGCCCGCGTGGGTTTACTGCACGCGATACTCGGACAGACCCTCATCCGGTGAGGCTTCTTCATCCTACTGTTGGATTTTATTAATTTTTTTTTTTGATGAAAAAAAAAAAAAACTTTTTTCTTTTTGTTTTGGAGCGCGTGCATGCGTGCGCGTGCGCGCGCGCGTGTGCGTGTGTGTGTGTGTGTGTGTGTGTGTGTTGTGTTGGTTACTCTGGCTGGGGTATATTTTTTTGTTTTGGTTTAATTAGTACATTTTGATATGCCTCGGAAAATAAAAATCGAACGCTATTAATGCACATTAAAAAAATACAAATATGAAAAGAAGGACAAAATGAAGAACAGGAATATAAATGAATATGAATATGTAAACAATAATACAACTCTCTATAATATGCGTCTATATATCAGCCATATTGCGTCTTATTATCATAATTACATACGTTCATACAATAATAATAATAATAATAATAATAATAATAATAATAATAATAATATCCTACAATTATACATATCAGAATATAAGTAATAATATTTGCTGATCTGATTACACAAGCCAGATATTTGTGTGTAATTTAACGCAGTAAAGGATTTATTAGATGCTTTTTTTTAGATGTTTTTTTTTATTTGTGTTATAAAAATACACTAATTAAGTTACGGAGCGTCTCGTTGGGCCTCGTACGATTATTTATTGGATCTGTGCAAAAGACGACAGCAAAATATTCATTCTTTTTTCAGTAAGAAAGAAATAACAGCACTCGATGTAGAATTGTTGTTTTTAATAAAAGTCTAAATGTCAAAAAACGGGAAAAAAAAGCTGTCAAAAACTCGGATCGTTCGGTCACGTGCGCGCGTCTGACAGGCCTCCGAGCTAGTTTTTATTGGACATTAAGTTTAATAAACATGTGTTTATGTGCTATAAATGCATATAAATACACAATGTCGGGTAAAATACAAACCCCGGTGCCGTGTGCAAAGAGTGTGAGTGTGAATTATCACACAAACAATAACAGCATGTGAAATGGAGCATGCGTAATGATCGCTAAACTCATTGCTCTCAAACTTATAATAATAATAATAATAATAATAATAATAATAATAATAATAATAATAATATAATAATAACAACAATAATGTAAACCTATTGTCGGCTAGGACGGGAAGTTATTTGCTTCGGCAGTGTAATCTGTGTGTGTGTGTGTGTGTGTGTGTGTGTGTGTGTGTGAGCACTGACCCTAGAGGATATGAGGCCTAACATGTAGCATACAACTAACACGAAAGATCGAAAGAAAGAAGTAAAGATATATATATATATATATATATATATATATATATATATATATATATATATATATAGATAGATAGATAGATAGATAGATAGAAAGATGAAAAGGAACAACTAAACAACAAAAAGAGCATCATCTGTGGTGATTTTTTATCTCGTATATAAACGGTGCTTTGTGTACAAAAAGGGAAATACAAATAGAATAAACTAAAATGTATTCTTATTCTTCTTATTCCTCTTATCAGAAATTCGTTAGGATTATTATGTACTGCATCGAATATTGTAAAGGAGACAGAGGTCAGATTTCACTCCACACTCCATCTAAAGTGGATCAAAATGCGTTTAGAAAGTGAATTATTTGGTTTTAGTATTAAAACTCCACATTGAGTGAAATGTTCTCATTTGCATATTACACAGCCCGTTAGCACCAATTAATAATACAAACTAATAACCACGTGAATAATGAAGGAATGTAGTTGTGCACGAATTTTTTAAGTCAAGTAATAATAATAATAATAATAATAAAAAACAATAATAATAATAATAATAATAATAATAATAATAATAATAATGGCTAACAATATGACATAAAATATTCTCTGTAACTGCTAATGCTGCATATTTAGAAAAGCACTTGTCTCTGGAGTGTAGTATCAAGTGAATACTTATTTTTAAACCGGAAGTTAATATACTATAAACGTATATATTATACGTATATATACTTATATATTATATATATTTCAGTAAGAAAAGTGCGCTAATGGGAAAGACACAAGTGGACGTGTTGGTGCTCTGATTCAGCACATTGTCCTAAACACACTAAATGCACGACAATACGCGTGTGTGTGTGTGTCCCCCCCCCCCCCCCCTCCGATTATATGTTTATTATTTCGGCACCGTTACATTCAGGCAACAAAGTACCGTGTACATTATTTAATACATTTTTCTCCTCGCTGGAGTGGAGTCATCATCATCATCATCATCACCCTCACCATCATCATCATCACCCTCGGTGCTCTTTATTATGGACATTTTACATCTTACAATTAAATTATCTAAAACAGAGTAACTAAAGGTATCACGTAGACATATTATTAGGGTATTCAATATTTATTGTTGCAGGCATTATTAAACATTATTTTTTACCCATGAGTAATGGAAAGAAAAGAATACTGCACGTGATAATAGTAGTAATAATAATAATAATAAGTTTATTAAATTATAGATTGTAAAAGAACATCCCCGCTGAGTGTTTACTATCAATATTTTACCTTTCAAAACCATTTTAGCTCGCAAAAAGCTCTCCCTGAGATATTCCATCTTTAGCATGCTGCATTCTGACCGGTGCAAAAAGAAATAATAAAAAAAAATATATATATATATATATTTCCATGCACGCAAAACATGTTTTGAAATGTCCGATATGTGTGTTTGATACAAGTCAGTCCCCAAAAGTAAAAAAAAAAATAAAATACTTTGGCATGTTTCTCTGCATGCAGCATTGGTTTGCACGTGTATTCACACTTCGGTTGATGCTGTAAGAGGGGAAAAGCACAGTGTGCATTGTACAGAAAGAGTGCAAACAGCAAAAAAAAAAACACACTTTCCCGAGAATTCATGACAAAACACAGCTATCCTCTTTTGTGCGTTTTAACGCAACATGCTTAGCTCACGCGCTCCCGAGGGCACTAAGACTACACGTTATTAACGTTCGTAGCACCGACATGACATACGATAATATATAATGTACTTTCTAAATAATTCAAGTTGCACTATTTATGTTACTTTTTGTATGTGCACGAGAGACATAAAATAGTTCTAATCAATTGTCAAATAATTATTATTTTCTAAAAAAAAAATGAATACAATTAATCTTAAAATAGAAGACTCGATCTCGTGCAAATGATGCACGACGGAAAGAAAATGATGAAAAGAAATGAAGAGCGAGAAATGAAAAAAAGGTGCATTTAATAGAGATACTGTTATTCGCGTTGAATGTTTCTTTTGTTTTTAGAATTAACATAAACACAAACACGCAAGTAAAAGGGATTAATAATACAAGGAGAAGCCGTGGCCAAAAAAATACATTGTTTGGGGGACTATTTAAAGAACTTTAATGAATGGTGGAGAAATGGAACGCAGCCCTATATTACCCGGGAATAAATAAATAAATAAATAAATAAATAAATAAATACAAATCTAATGCATAAATATGGGCGGCTCCTATTGACGATATTTACGTGCCGCCTTTGTTTCCCTTTTCCACCGTTGTTCTTGGACCAGGACCGAGGACCCGGAAGCTGAAGAAGAAGAAGAGCGAAAAGGAG
Source organism: Kryptopterus vitreolus (assembly GCA_030449085.1). Classification (NCBI taxonomy): domain Eukaryota; kingdom Metazoa; phylum Chordata; class Actinopteri; order Siluriformes; family Siluridae; genus Kryptopterus; species Kryptopterus vitreolus. The sequence goes on along the minus strand of JACRUU010000029.1, from coordinate 383,835 downwards.
GACAAGCGGCCGCGCACCGCCTTCACGGCCGAGCAGCTGCAGCGCCTCAAGGCGGAGTTCCAGGCGAGTCGCTACATCACCGAACAGCGGCGGCAGTCACTCGCTCAGGAGCTCAACCTCAACGAGTCGCAGATCAAGATCTGGTTCCAGAACAAGAGGGCGAAGATCAAGAAGGCGAGCGGCTTCAAGAACGGACTCGCCCTGCAGCTCATGGCGCAGGGACTCTACAACCACTCCACCACCACCATCCAGGAGGACAAGGAGGACAGCGAGTAGAGGATGGAGGAGGATGGAGGAGTATGGGGGGGGGGGGGGGGGGGGGGGGGGGGGGGGGGGGGTCATGCTCTTTCAATAATACGAACTATAAAGTCACATATAATGATCTTCTTCTCATTGAGATTCTCCAGGGACACAAGCACCAAAACACGCTGGGGACCACATTATTATTATTATTATTATTATTATTATTGTTATTATTTGGAGAAGAAGATTATTATCACGATCACATCTCATCCTCCTCACATTTCCTCATTCAGTTACATAAGAAAGTGTCGCTGAGGACATTATTATTATTATTATTTGTATTATTATTATTATTATTATTTTATTTTTATTTTTTTATGGACGCTGACCCAAAGCGACCTTCTGACAAAGAAGGGGACATTTAATTTAATTCTCTGTACAAATATATGGACTCTATGAAGATTTCTATAAATATAAAAATATAAATATATATATATATATATATATATATGAAACAGCCAAAATTGTAAGATGTATATATTTAAAAAAAATCACGTAAGGCTGAGACGTGGAGTTTCTCCTTACTCGCTGGTATTTCTTTTTTTTTTTTTTTATCCATTTTTTTAACCGTTTCCTGTTCCTGTGTCATACTTTTTAGACTTTTCTTTTGTGATTGCACTGTACTACATCCATTTTTTTTCTAAAAAACAAACAAAAAACAAAACAAAAAGAAAAAGAAAAGAAAAAAAAAAAAAAAAAAAAAAAAAAAAAAAAAAAAAAAAAAAAAAAAAAAAAAAAAAAAAAAAAAAAAACATAAAAAAAAAAACAAAACAAAAAAGAAAAGAAAAGAAAAAAAAAAGAAAAGAAAAACCTCGCACAAGGACGTACGACCGAACCGATGCTTCAAACCAAAGATTTTCACCCGTTTAGGCATTCTGTGTCTGAAATAATAAAAAAAAGAAAGATTTTTTAAAGAAGAATCAAGGTGTGATCAAATTTTCCAATGCGTACACTGATCTTATTTATTTGTTTGTTTGTTTGTGTATTTAATGAAATGAAAGCAATGACAGCAATATCCCGTGGAGTAACGTA
>JACRUU010000029.1:370000-377500 GCA_030449085.1 Kryptopterus vitreolus | reverse complement strand
AACAAACAAATAAATACTCGCTATGACATCACCGTGCCGTTACGGAAACACATTCGACACCATGACAGGGTGTATAGGCTGAAAAACGCGCGAGTCAGCAGGGCACTTGTTTTTTCTTTCTTTCTTTCTTTCTTTTTCTTTCTTTCTGTTTTTAACACATGCTGAGAAAAAAAAAAAAAAAAGGAATACGAAAGACCTCCACATGAGAGTCTGGAGCAGAGCCAGACGTGGAGATGATCCCACAAACTGATCCTAAATCCATCATTATCTGACGATCTATCACCGCTGTCGTTTCCCCCACATGAGAGAGAGAGAGAGAGAGAGAGAGAGACGAGGTCAGCTTGTCCGCATGTTCCTCTCAACTTCACCACACATGTGCTCCGTCTCGTCCCCGCTGCTTTCCTGGGCTTTTTATTCCTCCTGGCATTAACAGCCGTCCAGACAAAACGTTCACGCGTTCCGGGAGAATTCACAGATCGGGATTTGAACAGAAGCTGGAGATTCGTTTCCAGTAATGGGATGTAACTTTAATAATAAGCGTTTTATTTTTAAAGGAGGAAAACGTTCTGTGAAACGACTTTATTGCTCGGCTAGAAGAGCGATAATCCCTGTTTCGGAAATGCTGATTCTGTCCATACCCATAATATTCTTAGGGAAAAAACGACAGATCATTCATTCGTTCATCTTCTAGCGCTTTATCCGATCTTCCCTCGGGTCACGGGGAGTCTGTGTCTATCTCAGGCGTCTATAGGCATTAAGGCAGGATACACCCTGGACGGAATGCCAACCCATCACACACACACACACACACACACACACACACACACACACATTCATACACTAGGGACAATTTTCCAAGGTGCCAATCAACCTACCGTGCATGTTTTTGGACCGGGGGAGGAAACCGGAGAACCCGGAGAAAAACCCCCTGAGACACGGGGAGAACATGCAAACTCCACACACACATGGCCGAGACAGGAATCGAACCCGGACCCTGGCGGTGTGAACCCATACAAGTTAGAACCCATACAAACACCAACAAGAAGCCTCCAATATGTGAGAACTTCCAGTACACAAGAACACAACCCTTATGTAGAACCCCACAATTACACAAGAACTAAAAAAAACCCACTATGCAAAAAAAAAAATCAGGGCTGTTAAAGTTAACACATAATTAACGCAAATTGACTCTAAAGGCAGTAATGTTATTAAGGCGTGTTATAACGCAGTGTGTATTACTATGTGAGTGATCTGCTCCTTCACTCTGCGTCGTGTTGTGCGAATGAACAACAAAAAAAGAAGAAATAAATAAATAAACGTTCAGTGCATCCACTCACACTTCCTAAATTTCCCCTGAATTACGCCCCCTAGCTGCGCATTCACAACAGGTACGATCTCCTCACTATATTAGCGTATATTACCGTACGGAACCTTACGCAAGCGCATCGCATTCCCAAATCCGTATTACTGCAATAAAGCGCATTTTTACTGAACGCAATAAAGCGCTTCCGTATAACCTAAACACCGTATCACCAGTTTATATGGAAAAGCAACCGGAACACAATTCTTAAAGGAGCCACGTCCCATATTTTACACTTCAAACCAACACTAAAAAAAATAACATTGTCATTAACAAGAAATTACTATTAAAAATAATCAATTTCCAGAGTAAAATAAATATTAAATAATCAATAATCAATAATATTTTATTAAAGGGAGAGATTTTGATTTATATGTATATAATTATAACATCTATAAAAGTATTCCTTTATGCAACATTGAAAATGTGATTAATCATGATTAAATATGTTAATATATCGATTAAATATATGAATGTATCGAATAAATATATTAACATATCTACTAAATATATGAATATATTGATTAAATATATATCTATCAATATATATATATATATATATATATATATATATTATATATATATATACTAAGCAAGAAGAACCCAACATTACACCCAGACCCCTATAGTAAACAAGAGCCCCCACCATACAAGAACTCTTCATAACACACACACACACACACACACATACACACACACACACACTACATGAGAACTCCCACTACGCGAGCACCCCCCCCGCTACGTCAGGCTAAGTGTGGTGTAAGGGGGCTTTGGGGCACAGGGGTTAGCTAAGTAGCTCCAAATGCAAGAAGCCGATGAACAAATATTACACGGTGGATGCGGCTTCTCAGCTCGGTGACAGAAAACCCTTCCCTTCTTCCATCAGCCAGCTGTGCAGAGCCAGAACTGCACACACACACACACACACACACACACACACACACACACACACACACACACACACAGAGAGAGAGAGAGAGAGAGCGACGAGGGCCCGCTTGGAAGGAAAACAGACGGGAGAAACTACAGCAGCTGCTTTGACCGTCTGTGAACTTGGAAAAGAAAAGCCGAGTTACACTTCATACAGAAAAAAACATCACCGGATTCTCAATTCTGATTGGTCAAAAACGTATCGTTCATTTTCTCAGTCCGTCTCTCACTTTCGACAATTAGAGCACAAACACAAACATGTTACACAACTCCCATTACACAACTCCCGCTACACAACTCCCATTAAACAACTCCCACTACACAAAAACTCCCACTACACAACTCCCATTAAACAACTCCCATTACACACCAACTCCCACTACACAACTCCCATTAAACAACTCCCACTACACACCAACTCCCACTACACAACTCCCATTAAACAACTCCCACTATACAAAAACTCCCACTACACAACTCCAATTAAACAACTTACCATATACAAAAACTCCCACTCCCACCACAACCCATCCCACTACACAACTCCCACTATACACAAACTCCCACTACACAACTCCCATTAAACAACTCCCACTATACAAAAACTCCCACTACACAACTCCCATTAAACAACTCCCACTATACAAAAACTCCCACTACACAACTCCCATTAAACAACTCCCATTACACACCAACTCCCACTACACAACTCCCATTAAACAACTCCCACTATACAAAACTCCCACTACACAACTCCCATTAAACAACTCCCACTATACAAAAACTCCCACTACACACTCCCAACACAACTCCCATTAAACAACTCCCATTACACAACAACTCCCACTACACAACTCCCATTAAACAACTCCCACTACACAAAAACTCCCACTACACAACTCCCATTAAACAACTCCCATTACACACCAACTCCCACTACACAACTCCCATTAAACAACTCCCACTACACAAAAACTCCCACTACACAACTCCCATTAAACAACTCCCATTACACACCAACTCCCACTACACAACTCCCATTAAACAACTCCCACTATACAAAAACTCCCACTACACAACTCCCATTAAACAACTCCCACTACACAAAAACTCCCACTACACAACTCCCATTAAACAACTCCCATTACACACCAACTCCCACTACACAACTCCCATTAAACAACTCCCACTATACAAAAACTCCCACTACACAACTCCCATTAAACAACTCCCACTACACAAAAACTCCCACTACACAACTCCCATTAAACAACTCCCACTATACAAAAACTCCCACTACACAACTCCTATTAAACAACTCCCACTATACAAAAACTCCCACTACACAACTCCCATTAAACAACTCCCACTACACAAAAACTCCCACTACACAACTCCCATTAAACAACTCCCATTACACACCAACTCCCACTACACAACTCCCATTAAACAACTCCCACTATACAAAAACTCCCACTACACAACTCCCACTATTAAACTCCCACTACTCCCACTACACAACTCCCATTAAACAACTCCCACTATACACAACAACTCCCACTACACAACTCCCATTAAACAACTCCCACTACACAAAAACTCCCACTAAACAACTCCCATTAAACAACTCCCATTACACACCAACTCCCACTACACAACTCCCATTAAACAACTCCCACTACACAAAAACTCCCACTAAACAACTCCCATTAAACAACTCCCATTACACACCAACTCCCACTACACAACTCCCATTACACAAAAACTCCCACTACACAACTCCCATTACACAAAAACTCCCAATACACAACTCCCATTACACAAAAACTCCCAATACACAACTCCCATTACACAAAAACTCCCATTAACTACACAACTCCCATTACACAACTCCCACTACACAACTCCCACTACACAATTACCATTACACAAAATCGACTAACTACACAACTTCCATTACACAAAAACTCCCACTACACAACTCCCATTACACAAGACCCGCTAACTATGCAAAAACTGCCAATTCACAACTCCCATTACACAACTCCCACTACACAACTCCCAGTACACAAGACCCACTAACTACACCAGAACCGCCAATACACAACTCCCATTACACAAGAACTCCCACTACACAACTCCCATTAGACAAGAAACCCATCACACAATACCCGACGGCTACGCAAGAACCCCCGTTACACAAGTATTTGCAACTACACAAGAGCTCCCATTACACAACAACTCGCCACTATGCAAGAACTTCCCCCATGCAAAAACCCCCAATTACACAAGAGCACACCACTATGCAAGAATGCAACTACACAAAAAAAAACACTACACAAGAACAAAAAAAAACACTCCCACTACACAATAATAGCAAAAATGTTGTTTTGTTTTTTATTCTTTATCTGATAATAATATTTTACAATATTATTGAAGCTTGTGAAAGAGCTGCTTAATAATGAATATAAATGGTACGTTCAGATTAATCAACCATAAACCGACAATGTGTGTTCTGCACTATTCAGTGTAAAACCCGAGATACGCAAAATCCAAGCGGGTGGAAAATACCCGGAATGGCGGTGGTATAGAGAGCGGGAAAGCAGACGCGCCGGACTCGCGGGAAATGCAATAAATCTGAAATAAGGCAAATGAATGAAATAAAACCGGAGTAAAATGTATCCCTAATATATATATATATTTATAGATATATATATATATATATATATATATATATATATATATATATATATATATACTATATATATCTCTCTCTCTCTCTCTATCTATATATATATATATATATATATTATATATATATATATATATATATAGATATATATATATATATTGTACTCGTACAATCCCAGACTTTTATATACACAGACTTTATTTCCCTGTATTACATTTGCCTTATATTGTCTTATAAGTCCAAACTTGGCCACTACTGTAAGATGAATATTCTGACTCGGGTTTTGTTTTTAACAAGATGATTCAATCAAAGGAGCATATATATATATATATATATATATATATATATATATATATATATATATATATATATATATATATATTTTTTTTTTTTTTTTCCGGCCACATAAAAGCGATGTTTATATAAGAAGAAAGAGGGAAGAGGGAGAGAGGGATGTTGTCGAGAATGATAATTCTAACCAGAAGAGGTCCGTTATCATGGGACACTTCGGGTCTGATCTCACGGACATCTGCTGCGATTGTTTTTCCAGACTCGTCCTCATAAATAACAAGGGGATAAATGATGTACCTATAGCGGGATGGAAAAAAAACACCACGGGTTGTGCTGATATTAGAAAACAATCAATAGTTTTGTCAAGCATTTGCTTTAAACGTTTAAAGAATGACTATTAATCTGTTTACAGATACATGTCCCTGAGACAAGTTCTGACATCACCAGGCCTTGTCATTTCTTTTTTTCCCTTCTTTTTTTTTATGTCTCAGCGCTGTTATAAATGCACACACAATGGACAGTATTGTCATCATCATCATATGCTATCATCGTTAAATACACCGGGTGGTCGAGATGCCTTTTTTTTTCCCCCGTCGTCTCTCACACGTGGTATCGCTTTACCGCTTCCAGAGTACGCAGGATGAACACTAAACTCACACACTTCAAACAGACAAACCTCAGAAAGCCCACCATCCCATCCTCCTCCTCCTCCTCCTCCTCCTGCTCCTTCCATCCCTCCAGCATCGCCGTTCGAGCCAGCGCTGGACGGTCGGGTCCCGGGGTGAGGAGATGAGAGGTGAGAGCAGGGAAACGCTTCGTCATATTCAATTAGCACACGCCTGACACTACGGCGTGACATCATCTCCTGGCAGACAGGAAGAGCGTATAAAATTCACAGGGACAAATAACATATATATATATATATATATATTATATATATATATATATATATATATATATATATATATATATATATATATATATATATATATATTCATTCATTCATTCATCTTCTACCACTATATACGATGTTCCCTCGGGTCACGGGGAGTCTGTATCTATCTCAGGCGTCTATGGGCATTAAGGCAGGATACACCCTGCATTGAATGCAAACCCATCACAGGACACACACACACACACACACCACACACACACACACCACATTCATACACTAGGGACAATTTTTCCAAGGTGCCAATCAACCTACCGTGCATGTTTTTGGACCGGGGGAGGAAACCGGAGAACCCGGAGAAAAACCCCCTGAGGCACGGGGAGAACATGCACAATATCACTATCAAAATATCACTATAAGATAAAAGGTTGGATCAATATAGACCATCCATGTGTGTGTGTGTGTGTGTGTGTGTGTGTGTGTATTTATATATATATTTAGGGCTGTCAAAATTAACATTGCTTTGATGCAAATTCTCTCTTGAATCAAATGTAAATACATACATTTTTACACAGTTGTAAGAAATGATAGAATAGAATGTTACATGTTATCGTATAAAATCTATTTATGATGGAATTGTTATAAAATAGCAGACAGGGGACATGTAATGGATATTTTCAATGAAATGCATAATATCGGAATGATCAAAACACTATGAGATGTGAACGTTAGCAAAAAAAATGTGCCAACATTGGACAACAAATGTAAACAACAAACAAACAAATAAAAAACGCATGAATTGTTGCAATGGCTTGTGGGAAGGGTTTTTTCTTGCCACAAACAAGGTCCTGACAGCGATAACGATGTTTATTCGTCGTTCAGTGGTAATAATAATAATAATAATAATAATAATAATAATAATAAAGCAAATAAAGCAAAGTGTGTAATAAAACGCAACGGATTTTGTGAATGTCAGAGCAAAGGCCAAACCATAACAGCGTAAAGGAGGAGTGTGAAGAAGCCCTTTTCACACAGTCTGCAAGATGTGTGGTCCTAGGAATGCTATGCTAAGCTTCTCCTGCACTCTGTGTGTGTGTGTGTGTGTGTGTGTGTGTGTGTGTGTGTGTGTGTGTGTGTGTGTGTGTGTGTGTTTCACAACACGACAGGCTGAGAAAAAACAGACACGCACGGAGCAACAACTGCTGCTCGAAAGTAAATCATTTCATGGATGTGTAAGAAATTTGTGTCGGAATCACAGAGCGTGTACGTGTGTGTGTGTGTGTGTGTGTGTGTGTGTGTGTGTGTGTGTGTGTGTGTGTGTATAAAGAGGCG
>JACRUU010000029.1:340000-362500 GCA_030449085.1 Kryptopterus vitreolus | reverse complement strand
ACCTCACAACACCCTCACACTTCACCCTCACATCACCACAATATCACCTCACAACACCTCACCATCACACACCTCACACACCCTCACACCGGTCACACATCACCATCACCTCACACACCTCACACACACCTCACACCTCACAACACCCTCACACATCACCACAATATTACCTCACAACACCCTCACATCACCTCACAACACCCTCACATCACCTCACAACACCCTCACACAACACTCACACATCACCTCACAACACCCTCACACATCACCTCACAAACCTTACACATCACCACAATATCACCTCACAACACCCTCACATCACCTCACAACACCCTCACACATCACCAACTCACCTCACAACAACCTCACACATCACCTCACAACACCCTCACACATCACCTCACACATCACCTCACAACACTCTCACACATCACCTCACAACACCCTCACACATCACTACAATATCACCTCACAACACCACACAACACCCTCACATCACCTCACAACACCCTCACACATCACCTCACAACATTCTCACACATCACCCTCACACATCACCCTCACATCACCACAATATCACCTCACAACACCCTCACACATCACTTCACAACACTCACACATCACCCTCACATCACCACAATATCACCTCACAACACCCTCACAACACCCTCACACATCGCCACAATATCACCTCACAACACCCTCACACAACACCCTCACAACACCCTCACACATCGCCACAATATCACCTCACAACACCCTCACACATCACTTCACAACACTCTCACACATCACCCTCACATCACCACAATATCACCTCACAACACCCTCACACATCGCCACAATATCACCTCACAACACCCTCACACAACACCCTCACAACACCCTCACACATCGCCACAATATTACCTCACTACACCCTCACACATCAACACAATATTACCTCACTACACCCTCACACATCAACACAATGTTTTATGATATATATCAAAAAAATAATTTGCAATGAATGCAAAACACTTTTTTTTATATTGATTAAAATGTGTAATCGAATAAATTAGCACAACTTGAATTGATGAAACAAAAGCAAATAAATGAAAATTTGGGTAATACAGATGTGTACATGAACATGTGTGTTGCATTTGCTTTTCTCTCACTTAAGATATTGCTCCTCTACTTATTCACTTTAACAAATGCCTTCATTCCTTTCATCCTTTGTTCATTCACTCCCTCGATATGTGGGAATTATTAGGATTGTTCCCCCTTTGTTAGAGACGTTCTTCAAATTGTACAGAAATGCATAAAAGTAAAAACAAGTAAAAAGCATGAAATGGTGTGAATACGTGATCGCCGTAATCACAACATCACCTCACATCATCAAAGCATGATAATAATGTAAAACGTAGAGGAATAAAACACTGGGGAAGGGAACCGGAACTCCAATAGTCTGTGTGTGTGTGTCCATGTGTGTGCTGGCATGAGTGTGTGTGTGTGTGTGTGTGTGTGTGTGTGTGTGGCATGGATATACATCTGCATTAGTTTAACCTATAGAGAGCATTTCTCAGCCCTTGCTTTCTGTTAAATCATCTGGATTTGCAGGAAGTGTGAAGTTTTTCCATTCTTAAACCCGCAGTGTAATTTTTTCCATATATGTAAAAAAGAACACGCTACTTTCAGCATGCATGATTTTGACTAACAGCCTCGTGTTGTACGTTTAGGTGTTGAGATACTTTTCTACACAACACAGATGTAAAAGAAAATAGTTGCTTCATCTCGACATCAAGTCCAGGTACGAAACACTGAGATGGTGGTCGTCGTTCTTATCAACCCTTGTTCCTGCCACATGATTGGCTGACGACTGGATACACAGCACTTCCCAATACTCCTCTCATAACCTGTAGAACCTGAGCGACCCGATTTCTGCTCGTCCCAAAAGTCCGGATGACACGGACCGACTGGTTCCCCGAAGCCAATTTCATCTTCTCAATATCGCCAATTACTCAAAGGAACTTAATCCTGCGCTTAGAGCGGTGCTGAGATCCCCCCTGATCCCCCACTGACCCCTGTCTGGGAGCCTGAGGAGAATTTACCTTGGACCCAGAATACGGCCTTGTGGGACCTCTCAGGGGTCGCCAAGGTCAAGTGGGGATGAAGCATGAAGCAGCACGACAAATGATGACGGTCCTGCTGTGACTGACATGACTGTGTGTGTTTGGGTGGTTGGAGGGGGTGGGGGGGTGGGGGGTGGGGGGTGGTGGTGGAGTTTGGCGGGAGGTACGAAAAATACAGTGTTTGGCTTAGAGAGAAAGTGAAAGTTTTCGCTACGGTCAGGATGGTTTTCGAACACCCATGACCAACAAAAAGCATCTCATGCAGGAAAAAACAACAACACCTTTTATGTCACGCTGTCACCAAAAAAAAAGTATTGGGACACCGGACTTTTTCCAATCCGTAAGAGGTTCTCTTCTCCAAACTGACCGGGGGGGATGGTTAAGGGCCTTGCTAAGGGGCCCCCACACTGGAATCTTCTTGGAGACGAGAGTTTGGGACTTCTGGTCCTCGGATGAATATTTCCTTCATCTCCATGAAGATCTGCTTTTCTGTGGATTTGGAGTGGAAAGCGAGGACCAAAATATGGCCTTCAAAAGAAAACACACAATCCAGAAATGTTTATCAAAACAGTGTAATTATATATATATATATATATATATATATATATATATATATATATATATATATATATATATATATATATATATATATCTATATATATCTATATATATATATATATATATATATATATATATATATATATATATATATATATAGTCTATATAGGTAGTAAAGTCCCATGAAAAAATGCACACAGTGTTTTCAGGAAGCCGTCTAGACGTTTGCGGTGAAACGTCTCTTCGAATCAAGTTCCGTATTTACATAACCGACATGGCGCAAAAGCAGAACAGGAACGGGGCGAAATCCCGAGCTAAGCCCGGCTGCAGCGTTCGCGCTCAACACAGCGTTTTTGGGTCGGGCTTTTGCGGTACACGCTCGGAATTCTGTCTTTCCATCAGGGCCCGGTGTGTTTACTCTCTCCCGGCTACCAGAGTTTTGGGCTGATTGAGATAACCCTATCTTACACTAGCGCGATGGATGGGCTTAGTGTGGTAATCAAGCCCAGGTGTGTGTGTGTGTGTGTGTGTGTGTGTGTGTGTGTGTGTGTGTGTGTGTGTGTGTGTGTGTGTGTGTGTGTGTGTGTGTGTGTGTGTATGGGTGCTAGTGTTCGGGCCCCACAGAAGAGAGGGTGCAAAGTTGAACCATATGTATAAAGCTGATAACTAGCCGGGAGTAAGGACACACTCTGTCCTATGGAGACACATATGGAAAGTTGTGGCGAGTTCTATAACCGTATATTTTGTCTCTAAAAGGGCTTATAATTACATTACTAGTTACACGGTTGTAAATCTTTTTTTTTTTTTTTTTTTACCTTAGCAATAAATGATGTGCGATATCACCGAGAAAGTGTTTACGACAGAGGAGAAAAAAAGGTTTTATGATTTTCATTTGGAATGCGTATTCTGCTCAGCAGACGCGAGATGACGTCCGGGACTCGCTGATAGTGAAAATATCAGCCTTTCAGGTTTTAATAGCGGCCTGGAACGCCGAGCCGAGCCGAGCCGAGCCGAGCCGTCGACCACAACACATCCCTTATCTGAAGTCCCACAGGCATGTCTATATACATAATACAAACAAATAACAATCAAAACACAACAGATTCTTTAAGCGCATTAGAAGAAAGAGAAAAGGAGACGATGAGAAAGAGAGAGAGAGATAGAGACTTTATCAATACTTCATTATTATATGAATTAATTAATGATTATTAGAATGAGCGAAATGGAGAGAGAAAAAGAGAACGAGTGAGAGAATGAGAGAGAATGAGAGAGAAAGAGAAGAGAACGAGTGATAGAATGAAAGAGACAGAGAGAGAAAAAGGGAACAAGTGATAGAATGATAGACGGAGAGAGAAAAAGAGAACGAGTGAGAGAATAAGAGGTTGGAGAGAGAAAAAGAGATCAAGTGATAGAATGAGAGAGACAGTGAGAGAAAAAGGAAATGAGTGAGAGAATGAGAGAGACAGAGAGAGAAAAAGGGAACAAGTGATAGAATGATAGAGACAGTGAGAGAAAAAGAGAACGAGTGAGAGAATGAGAGACGGAGAGAGAAAAAGAGAACGAGTGAGAGAATGAGAGACGGAGAGATAAAAAGAGAACGAGTGAGAGAATGAGAGAGGTGGAGAGAGGAAAAGAGAACGAGTGAGAGAATGAGAGAGGTGGAGAGAGGAAAAGAGAACGAGTGAGAGAATGAGAGAGACGGCGAGAGAAAAAGAGATATATACCAGATATCAGATATCGTCTGATACGACAGGGTCGTTATTGCGTGACCTTGTTTGACCTTGTCTGGCTTTGTAGCGAATGTCTGATTACGTCCAATCAAGAACTATTTACAAAATAATCCCATAAAAAACACTCGCTCGTGTGGACGAAGATCCACACCGCCAGGGTCCGGGTTCGATTCCCGTCTCGGCCATGTGTGTGTGGAGTTTGTGCATGTTCTCCCCGTGCCTCAGGGGGTTTTTCTCCGGGTTCTCCGGTTTCCTCCCCCGGTCCAAAAAAACATGCACGGTAGGTTGATTGGCACCTTGGAAAAATTGTCCCTAGTGTATGAATGTGTGTGTGTGTGTGTGATGGATTGGCATTCCATCCAGGGTGTATCCTGCCTTAATGCCCATAGACACCTGAGATAGGCACAGGCTCCCCGTGACCCGAGGGAAGATCGGATAAAGCGAGAGAAGATGAATGGAATGGATGTGCATTCGTGGCATGAGAGTTAAGGGCCAGAGTTAAGGGCCAGAGTTAAGGGCCATACTCAAGGGTCCCCAGAGACATCAAAGTAGCATGGATTTGATCTTGTGATTTTCGGATCCCAATTTCAATGTGTTAACCATAATAATAATAATAATAATAATAATAATAATAATAATAATAATAATAATAATAATAATAATAATAATAATAATAATAATAATAATAATAATAATAATAATAAATAATAAGTGCATTTGTGGTATGAGAGTCAAGGGTCCCGCAGTGGCATCAAGGTAGTGCAGGGATTTGAACTTGATTTTCGGATCTAAAATATAACCACAATAATAATAATAATAATAATAATAATAATAATAATAATAATACATTTGCATGTATGGAATGAAGGTTAAGGGCCTTACTCTAGAGTCGTAGTTCAGAGATTCTAACTTGTGATTTTCTGATCCAAATGTAACCACAATAATAATAATAATAATAATAATAATAAAATAATAAATAATAAATAATAATAATAATAATAATAATAATAATAATAATAAAAATAATCAATAATAAAAAATAAAAAATTAGCATTTGTGGCATGAGAGTTAAGGGCCTTACTCAAGGGTCCCCCAGAGACAATAAGGTAGTGCAGGGATTTTAACTTGATTTTTGGATCTAAATTTAACCACAATATAATAATAATAATAATAATAATAATAATAATAATAATAATAATTATTATTATTATTATTATTATTATTATTATTATTATTATTTAATAATACATTTGCATGTATGGAATGAAGGTTAAGGGCCTTACTCTAGAGTCGTAGTTCAGAGTTCTAACTTGTGATTTTCTGATCCAAATGTAACCACAATAATAATAATAATAATAATAATAATAATAATAATAATAATAATAACAATAATAATAATAATAATTATTATTATTATTATTATTATTATAATACATTTGCATGGATGGTATGAAGGTTAAGGGCCTTACTCTAGAGTTCAAGAGTTCAGGGATTCTTACTCGTGATTTTCTGATCCAAATGTAACAATAATAATAATAATAATAATAATAATAATAACAACAACAGTGAATATATTAACTCCATTTAAAACAAAAAACAAACTCATAGACGTAAATTCTCACGGGTTCTAAAGGTTCATTTTTCATCCATTACCACGATTCCAACGTTTGACACCTGAGCCCGATAATCCCCTGAAATGCTGTACGCAACATTTATATTTCTATGACAGTACGAGATCTGCTTACAGTCACGCCGGGAACTCTCGCCGTCCAGAATCCGCCATCGGGTCGCTGGAATTTCTCTGGCTTGTTAACCGATCTGTCCCAAATTGCTTAACATAGCAGAACAGACAAAAGCGTTTTATAGGGCTGTACGGGGGGAAAAAGACCTTGATGATATCATGACTGAGAACACAGATGTCAGGTTTTTTTCGTTGTTTTTTTTCCGTACACACACACACACACACATTTTGCAGGAAGTAATGAACTACTGTGCGCTCGCTTGGTAAGTGTTTTAAAAATAAACCTGCTTTTTTGATGGCGTTGACTTTCTGCTCGCATTGTCCGCTATCTACTGAAGTATTTACAGCCTGTAGTGTAATTCCCAGACACAGAATCCTGGAGACAGAGGAACTGTGCAGGGTACTACCACACAGCATTCATCAGGGTAGATTATCAACACTACACACGCTACACACACACACACACACACACACACTGCTAATGAACTGGTGAGCGATGTTTATGAGGACTCCGCTTACCAACCACACAGATCAGGAACAGATGCCTTCTTGCATACGAGCGTGTGCTGGAGACGATTCCACCACTGCACTGATTCCAGCCTATGAAAGCCTGGAATGTCATGGTGTTTCCTGATCTCTTCACCAGATTGCTCGCTCGGCGATACCACCGACCCGCGTGAACGTCTTTTCTGCGACGCCATGCCCTAAAAATGCACTTCTGTCGGGTGCATTTTTTTCATCGTTTGTTTTGGAGTTAGGGGCACTGTGGTTTAGTGGTTAGCACGTTCGCCTCACACCGCCAGGGTTCGATTCCCGTCTCGGCCAGGTGTGTGTGGAGTTTGTGCATGTTCTCCCCGTGCCTCAGGGGTTTTTCTCCGGGTTCTCGGGTTTCCTCCCCCGGTCCAAAAACATGCACTGTAGGTTGATTGGAAAATTGTCCCTAGTGTATGAATGTGTGTGTGTGTTCCCTGCGATGGGTTGGCATTCCATCCAGGGTGTATCCTGCCTTAATGCCCATAGACGCCTGAGATTCCTGTGTAGATGAATGAATGAAACTTTGGCACCGCCGGAAACGAAGAGACACACCGGAGCGTTCACATGGAGACCCTCACATTTGGTCAAGTGTGAGAATAACTGTCGAACGCGGGATGTGTACACATACGTACACGGCTTTTTGTTTGCATCTGGTCTCCGTATGGATGTTTTTTCCGCGAGGCTTCAGAGGAGGACGATGAGCATGAAAGGAAATTGCGATGAGCTTCTCTTCGGCAGAAAATCTGCTCCGCATTACTCTGTGAGCAATATCAATCCGAACAAGCTGCCTCGACCTGCATGGGGTTCAACGCTGGCTCGCGAACACAGCTGAAGCCCCGGCGAACGGGGGGTGGGGGGGATTGGGGGGGGGGGGGGGGGGGGTTTGGGGTCGAGGAGAAAAATCATTAAAGTCCTCCTCTGACGAATGAAACATGACAGTTATGCTAATTTCCAGTCATTTGCAAAACCTCACTTGCCATTCGTCCAGGTTCGAGCCCAGTCGTATTGGGTTGTAGTTACGGAGCCGGCGCAGGCTAGAAGCGCCTTCGCTAATCCTTTTCATGATCGTCGAGAGCGCGCACTTGTTTCCGTTTGGGACAATTCCTGGACGTGCCGAGACACAGGTGCATTTCCCAGCACGGCGTTCCCGATCGCGTCATCCGGACGGGCCTCATATTTATGGTGTTGATGTTTGCGAACAAAAGCAAAACTGCTTTTTTTGGGGTCGACCTGAAAGAACTAATCAAGCCCCATCTTGTACCCTGCTCGCTTTGAGTCTGTGACGCGGATTTGCAGCGGCATGACGGCTTGGTTTCCACTGAAAAACGTGCTTCCACCGTCTCTCAGATGAAGAGCTAAAGATCAGCTCAAGGCTCTTCTCTGTTCTGGCTTCTCTGAGGTGTGGAATGAACTTCCCCTGGACGTCCCAACAACGAAGACACTGTCTACCTTCAAAACGTCGAGACATTGAAGACGTACCTCTTCCAACAACACCGAAAACTTCTTTCCTATCACTGTTCAGAAATCCATATTAATAAAATAAATAAATATATCAATAAGTAAAATAAATAAAACACATCAACTGTATCTATGCTTATTGTGTACTTAAGTTTGTATCTACCCTACCTGAACGAGGTAGGAATTTTCCAAGGTGCCTATCAACCTACCGTGCATGTTTTTGGACCGGGGGAGGAAACCGGAGAACCCGGAGAAAAACCCCCTGAGGCACGGGGAGAACATGCACAAACTCCACACACACATGGCCGAGACGGGAATCGAACCCGGACGGTGTGAGGCGAACGTGCTAACCACTAAACCACCGTGTCCCTAAGAATAATAATAATAATAATAATAATAATAATAATGTGCATTCGTGGCATGAGAGGGATTTGAGGGCTTTTGAGACCTAAAGCACTACGACGCCCCGGATAAGGATATCCGTTTAATACTGTATATGTAAATGAAGGTTGATTGAACCCTAGACGAGACAATAACGTCCTGTCTAGTCTTTCTGAGCAAAGTCGTTCAGCGAAAGTACTGATTGTCAAACCCGGGATCCCTTCGCTGCTCTCCAAGCGTTTGCTGGATAAACTCTGGACCTCTTTTGACTAGAACAGAATTACTATCAATGATACACCAGTAGAAAGACAAGCTCGGTTGCCATTGCAATTTTTGTGTACAGCTTGAGGAGCTCTTTTGTTTTTTTTTTTTTTTTTTTTTTTTTCCCCCTCCTACTACAAACCATCACGTCCACATGCTTTATATTTCAGATTGACAGCTGGAATTGCATGCACATGCTTACGAGTCCTCTTTGCTTAATTTGACGACTCTGGACTGGACTTCCCTTCAGAATATCCTTCCCAGAACATCTTCATTCACCCCATCAGGATAAACAAATTATTATCCAAATGAAAAGCAAAAGCCGTCCTTGCCTTGCCCACATCTGCTTATGGAGCGACTCCATTCCACAGCGCAACCTCCCCCCCCCCCCCTTCTTTTTTTTCTTTTATTTCGCAGCCATGAGAGAATAATAATGGGGTGGAATTTGTGTCAGCCCGGCTCAGAAAAATAAGATATCATGTCTTTCCATCGGCCCGATGTCAGGCGCTCAGATTCGAACCCGAAAGCGTCATCCCCGTGCAGCATCCTAAAAAAACGCGGGTTCAGCCAAAGTTCAGATGTCTGCAACCACCGAACGGCTTTGGCTTTCCCTCGACTTTTCTTTCTGTAAAGGGGCAAAAACGATGCCTCCTTGCACATTCGATTAGTCAATGAGCCAATGATTTCTTTTACAACATCAGCCACATGTGCAGTAGGACATTCATCTCCCGGATTTCATCATGCGCCATGTAAATAACCTCATCCATAACGGGAAGAAGGAGTCTGTCAAACAGTCACATCGGGGTATTAATCTAATCCTGAGCGATGCCGGGAGAAGTTTGCTTAGCTAACAGGAACCTCCGTGTGCAGATACAACACGGGAATCATTAATAACATGATATGGTATTACTTGGCTCTCAACTGATGATGTGATGTCATTCGTTTGTTATCCAGGGGCAGGATTTCATCTTCTGGACCCGTGAGGAGATGGGATATCTTTTTAATACCTGCTCGTCATGTCACCTGGTGACGGAGTGGGATTGAAAAGTGGGAACAAATACACCATAGAATACAGGGCATGGTCAATTGGACCAATAGGTGTGTGACCTTTCACAATGTGGGCGGGGCGGGGGGCAGGGCGGTGCGGGTCTGGGTTATTGGGGTGGCAGGTTATTTATAAAATAATTGTAACATTTACAGAGGGGGCACGGTGGTTTAGTGGTTAGCACGTTCGCCTCACACCACCAGGGTCCGGGTTCGATTCCCGTCTTGCCCATGTGTGTGTGGAGTTTGTGCATGTTCTCCGGTTTCCTCCCCCGGTCCAAAAACATGCACGGTAGGTTGATTGGCACCTTGGAAAATTGTCCCTAGTGTGTGAATGTGAATGTGTGTGTGTGTGTGTGCCCTGCGATGGGTTGGCATTCCATCCAGGGTGTATCCTGCCTTAATGCCCATAGACGCCTGAGATAGACACAGACTCCCCGTGACCCGAGGGAAGATCGGATACAGCGCTAGAAGATGAATGAATGAATGAATGTAACATTTACCTTTATTTGACCTGAGAACATCCTTATTGGACTTTCAATTATGATCATCTACAGATATTTGGTTTAATGGTATCATTTATACAAGTGGCCCCTGAGGGCCTTACTCTGGGGCCAAGGAGTGGCGGCGTTTTTCGCTTTGGATTTGAACTCGTGATAGTCAAACCGTAAACAATAACTAACAATACTGTATGTACTTAAAGGGTTGGAAAATAAAAAAAAGGTGAAAGTATTTTAGTATTATTATTATTATTATTATTATTATTATTATTTTATAATATATATTATTTCTATCTAGAACAGGATTTTGCAAAACGTACACAATATGGATAACTATCCAGCATAAATAAATGTGATACTGTGTAATGTTTGTATATTATGGGTTATATTAATTCAGTCAATTTTTTTATAAATTAAGGATTAAACGATGGAAGAAAATTTGTTCTTCTTGTAAAGTTTAGGAAATTCTCACCAACCTTATTTCGTTTTCCGTTGAATTTAACAGCATTAACTTGAATTAACGTGTTATTAATGCAGCTCACATTACTGTTCGATCATTACAAATTAAATAAATATTAAAATAGGCAAAATCAACACATTTATTCATGGTGTTCTTTCCTTACTAAATATATATATACTCCACCTAAAAAATAAATAAATAAATAATAATTAAAAAAAATATATATATAATATATAATATACTCCACACAATTATATATATATATATATATATATATATAATATATATATATATATATATATATAATATTATATTGGATTTATATTTGGTTTATATTATATATATATATATATATATATATATATATATATATATTTATTTATTTTTTGGTGGAGTAGTATATATATTTAGTAAAGAAAGAAACCCCATGAATAAAAGTGTTGATGTGTTGATTTTGCCTCTTTGGTATATTTATTTAGTAAAGAAAGAAACACCATGTTAGATTATCAGTAAATATATGTTATTACTGATGCGCCAAGTCTCAAATCAAGCACCAAAAATCCGCCATGAATCACGCATCCGCCAATTAAAACTGTCCGTGTAGAAACATAACAAGAGTTTTAAAAACATTTGCAAGAATTTTCCTCTTCTTGCTTTTAGTCTGGTTTCACTAATATCAATAACAATAACAATAATAATAATAATAATAATAATAATAAAATAAATGTGTCATAAAGCCACATATTTGTCCAATGTTAGAATGCAGAAATGTAGGAAATGTCAATTAAATTTAGAATTTATAGAATTAATAGTAATATTCTATAATTATATTCTAATTGAATGACAATATATATATATATATATATATAATATATATATATTATATATATATATATATATATATATATATTACATGCATCAATAAACAGAACGTAAGCGAGGAAAGAAAACAGAAATGGCTGAAAGTCGGTGAGAACACCCGGGTTGCGGGTTGTCGGGGGGGCGGGGGCGGCATCGTGAAGCCGCAGCAGTGAGAACTTTCCAGATCACAGTTGCTCAATCCCTGGAACATGCTTTCAATTTTCGCGAATCAAACACATCAATAAAAACAACATATCAGCATCCACATTGACTCTGTTATTGCGAAAGGTTGAGAAAAGGCTTTAATATCGGCGAGGGCCTGCGATCGGGTAGACTGGGTTCTCCAGACGTACACCGGCTATGTTTAATGTCAGATCAAATAGACCACGGTAATACCTACGCATGCTGTTCGCTGACATCTGTGCCCTGGCGCTGTTTTCTTTTTCGGTTCAAGTTTGCTCAAAGTGCGGGCGAAATTCCAGCACGGAGCTGGTTCCTATAGAAAGCCTGTCGGTTTGTCCTAGGGCAAGTAGCACGGTGCGTTCATGGGGCCGCCGGGGTTAACGCAAAGTCAAATTCAATCAAACTCCCATCCTGGAATTCTCTCTATTTTTGTAGGAAAGTTTGAGGGATATGGGATGGAGATTTCCTTGTCAGTCTTGAGGTGAATCTGCCGAATCAAATTGGGATTTTGTTGATTGCTTTGCACTCTTTTCACTTCGCAAACAAAGATTTCGCCACCGGGTGCGTCACATCGTGGCTTAGTGTTTAACATGTTCATCTCACACCGCCAGGGTCCGGGTTCGATTCCCGTCTCGGCCATGTGTGTGTGGAGTTTGTGCATGTTCTCCCCGTGCCTCAGGGGGTTTTTCTCTTGGTTCTCCGGTTTCCTCCCCCGGTCCAAAAACATGCACGGTAGGTTGATTAGCACCTTGGAAAATTGTCCCTAGTGTGTGAATGTGTGTGTGTGTGTGTCCTGTGATGGGTTGGCATTCCATCCAGGGTGTATCCTGCCTTAATGCCCATAGACGCCTGAGATAGACACAGACTCCCCGTGACCCGAGGGAAGATCGGATAAAGTGGTAGAAGATGAATGAATGAATGAATGAATGTTACGCACATGCTTCATTCACTTTCCTGAGCATTCGGGGGTTAATGAGAATTCTAACAATCGCTACCAGGAAAAGATACGGAAAATATTCCGTACGAGTTAATTAGCCGTTAGTAACATGGATTGGATTGTGACCAATCACAATCCAGTTTCCATCCTTATCCTAATGGGAAAGAATGTTCCCATTTTTGCAGGTTAAAAACCTCACGACGTGAAGGATCTGGCTTCGATAAAGACATCGTCTAATATTTCGGCTTAAATCTTGTGGCTTTTCCTGGGAACATCTTATGAAGTCCTAAAAGTCACTCGCTTATGAGTGGGCACAGCAGGTCCAGGAACACGGAATGAAACACAATCCAAGCGCTGACTGTCCTCCAAATAATAAGGCGCTGTCAAGATGGAATGATAACACAATAACTCGTCCGAGCTTCCCGAGGAAGAAAAAAAAGAGATTATTGCCAATGCGCATCTTTTTTAATTTGCCCGGAATTCCTGTCACGGAACCTTTCGGTGCAACATCTGGTTTGGAGCCCTTCAGCCTCTGGATGGGCTGAGAGTCCTTCACAATAGAAGATGGAAAGAATTATACGCAGTAATGAAGAACTTCACCGACACTGTTGGTTTAAGCGAAATCAATTTTGTGGCTCGCGGGGTTCCAATTGGCTGCGATGGCCATCGATCACTCTGCTGCCCTTTTTTCCCATTCGATCGAGGACAAAAGAGATGCAGAAAAGCGATGAGAAAATATATTCATTTCATTCATTCATCTTCTAGCGCTTTATCCGATCTTCCCTCGAGTCTGTGTCTATCTCAGGCATCTATGGGCATTAAGGCAGGATACACCCTGGATAGAATGCCAACCCATCGCAGGGCACACACACACACACATTCATACACTAGGGGCAATTTTTACAAGGTGCCAATCAACCTACCGTGCATGTTTTTGGACCGGGGAAGGAAACCGGAGAACCCAGAGAAAAACCCCCTGAGGCACGGGGAGAACATGCACAAACTCCACACACACATGAATCGAACCCGGATCCTGGAGGTGTGAGGCGAACGTGCTATATATATATATATATATATATATATATATATATATATATATATATATATATATATATATAGTATGTGTGTGTGTGTGTGTGGTGTTGTGTGTGTGTGTGTGTGTGTGTGTGTGTGTGTGTGTGTGTGTTTAGTCTAAGCACACGAGGAGCTTCAGAGGAACGGATCAAAAGCCGAAACCGTGGAGCCAAAAGCAACAATTAAACATCTTCTTGATCAGCGTGTCATCCGTGTTTATTGAGTTTGAGAGTCGACTCCGGGTCAGAACCGATCTGGCACCAGATTGAAAGCGTGAATTTGTTGGACAGCTGTTTAAGGGTACAGCAGTGGCCTGTGTGCAATATGTGACCAACTCAGAACAAGCAAGAAATGCAAAAACATCTCTCTCATCATGGCTGTTACGGTACCTGGGTCTGGTGCTGGCGGCGCTGAGGTTTGGGTTCTGAGTGCAGGTGAGAATAAATCAGAAACCCAAGGCAATAAAGTGGACAATAACCAATGATTGAAAGATGCCATTCATGTCACACCATCTCCGAGCTCCTGTGTTTATTGATAGGAAGGTTTGGGTTCCAGAACCAATATCGCCAAATTGGGTCAACATTGAACAATGAGCATTAACCTTCAATGTTCACTTTATCATGGCTGATCCGACGTTCCTCTGATCCCAGTTTCACAACATCACTGGGATATGTGAGGAAAAAAGTCCACTGACAATGTCATGTGACAAATAAAAACTAATGAACTAGCTCCATTCATTCATTCATTCATTCATTCCTACCTTCATCCATTCCTTCCTTCATTCCTTCCCTCCTACCTTCCTTCCTTCCCTCTTTCCATCAATCCTTCATTCACACCTTCCTTCCTTCCCTCCTTAATTCCTTCCCTCTTTCCATCATTCCTTCATTCACACCTTCCTTCCTTCATTCCTTCCTTCCTTCCCTCTTTCCATCATTCCTTCATTCACACCTTCCTTCCTTCATTCAAACCTTCCTTCCTTCATTCCTTCCTTCCTTCCCTCTTTCATTCATTCCTTCATTCACATCTTCCTTCGTTCCCTCCTTAATTCCTTCCCTCTTTCATTCCTTCCTTCCTTCTCTCCTTCATTCTTTCCTTCCTTCCTTCCTTCCTTAATTCCTTCCTTTCTTCCCTCCTACATTCCTTCCCTCCTTACTTCATTCCTTCCTTCCCTCCCTTCTTCTTTCCTTCCTTCTATCCTTCCTTCCTACCTTCCTTCCTTCTGTCATTTCTTCCCTTCCTCCTTCCTTCCTTCCTTCCTTCCTTCCTTCCTTCCTTCCCTCCTTCCTTCCGTCTTCCTGTCATTCCTTCACTCCTACAGTCCTTCCATCCCTCCCTTCTTCCTTCCTTCCTTGAAACGTTACTTTGATGTCCTAAAAGAAATGAGTTTATGTAAAAAAAAAAGTATCACAGAAAAAAAAACAGGGAACTGCTGTAAGTCAGATTTCTGAGGTATACGACAAACAAACAAACAAACAAACAAACAAACAAACAAACAAACCAACAAACGTTCGGCATTTTCTGCTCCATATTTGTGACTAGCTCACCATTGTTTGCAAAAAAAAAAAAAGCAATTATTTTTCTTTTTTCAATTATTAATTGACGTTAGCAAGAGTTTTAACGATTTTAGCAAAAGCTAATTTAAAAAAATAAAAGATTAGCAGGAAAGTTTACCTCAGGATTTGACGCCCGGAAGGATTTGACTGCGTTTGGAGGCAAACGATGTTTTTCAATTCCTGTCATCATCAAATATTTCATCACAAAGAATATCCAATAATAAAGCAATAACAACAAACAATAAAGCATTGCTAAATCAAAGCAAAATAATATTTTAGTACCTTAGCTTTATAGATGAAATATTAACTATTTTCTATTATAAATAATATAATAAATAGCATTATAAATAATTAACTATTATCTATAACTAAACTATATGATCTATAACCAAATATATTAATCGAAAGCTTAAAAATATTACACATGCTAATATTATACATGCTAATGCTTAGCGCTTCCGTGACTTATTTCTGCATTTCTACCTCTGTTTTTTTTCTCTTTGTTTGTTTGTTTGTTTACACATTGTTTTGAACTCCCTGAGGAACGTACCGTTGAAGCTGGACGCGGAAGATCTTCCCCGTGCCAAGCTAGCCGGGGCTTTAGCCTGCTAGCCTGCACATGGAGATATTCATTAGCGCAGGACGCGGGGGTTCGGGTCACTTCAGGAGTCATTAATCACAGCTCTTAGCACGGCGCTGCAGCTGCTAATAATCATAACGCAGGCGCTCGGGGAAGATACCCGCAGGCGCACGATACCCGATATCTTCTCTTTCACCTGCACGATGGAGGCAGCGTTCCTCCGTCAGACGCCAAAAAACACAAACACACGCAAACGCCTTCCTTCCCTCCTTCATTCCTCCTTTTCCGCCTTCCTTCCTACATTCCTTCCCTCCTTCATTCCTTCTTTCCTTCCGCCTTCCTTCCTACATTCCTTCCTTCCTTCCTTCCTTCCTTCCCGCCTTCCTTCCTTCTTTCTCGTTCCTTCCCGCCTTCCTTCCCTCCGCTCCTACTTCCTTCCTTCCTTCCTCCATTCTTCTTCCTTTACCGCCTTCCTTCCTTCCGTTCCTCCCGCCTTCCTTCCCTCCTATTCCTTCCTCCTTCCCCCTTCCTTCCTTCGTTCCTCCTTCCCACCTTCCTACATTCCTTTCCTTCCTTCCTTACCGCCTTTCCTTCCTTCCAGCTTTCCTTCCCCTCCCGACTTCCGCCTTCCTTCCTTCAAACATTCCTTCCTTCCTCACCGCTTTCCTTCCTTCCTATTCCTTGCTTCCTTCCTATTCCTTCCTTCCTTCTTCATCCGTCCTACATTCCTTCCTACATTCCTTCCTTCCTTCCTTCCTTGATTCTTCCTTCCTTCCTTCCTCAAAACATTACTTTGTTTTCCTAAAAGAAATGAGTTAATGTAAAAAAAGAAAAGAGAACTGCTGTAGGTCAGATTTCTGAGGTATACGTCAAACAAACAAACAAACAAACGTTCGGCATTTTCTGCTCCATATTTGTGACTTGTTTTCTAAAAAAAAAGGGAAAAAAGCAAAAGGAACTCTTATTTTTCTTTTTCAAATATTAATTGACGTTGTTAGAGATGTTAGTTTAATAATTTTAGCAGAAGCTAATTTTTTGTACAAAGATTAGCAGGAAAGTTTACCTCAGGATTTGATGCCCAGAAGGATTTGAGGCAAAAGATGTTTTTCAAGTCCTGTCATCATCAAATATTTTATCACAAATAATAGCCAGTAATAAAGCAATAACAACAAGCAATAAAGCAAACACGCAGACAATTTCTTCTTTTGTCCTAGCGATAGAAAGTCTTGCATGTTTTTGAGGCCTTATTTCTGCTAGTTATCCCCCCCCCCCCCCCCCCACCCACACACACACACACCACACCGTGATTAGCCAGAACCCGAGAGAGAGCGCCCGGCCGAGTGAGAGAAAGATTTTTCCAGCGCTTGTCATGTCAGATCAGAGGAACATCTTCCCTGACGCTTCGCTAATGACGAGTCTCCATGTCTCCGCTGTTCCTGGCTGTCATTCCTTAATAAGCGCCAAGGCTGGAGCCAGCTTGCTAGTTCGCTTAGCGATATAAGGTCAGGCTGTCATCGCCGGTCCTATCCCAAGCTCTATTATTCGTGGAAAAAAAAAGAAGAAAGAATAACAATTCCGCTTCCTGATTGGTCAGATAGTAGTTACTCGTTAATGTTGCTATAGTAACTATGAATGGATAATCCTTCCATATAAAAGGTTTCTTTTAGCGATTTAATAAAGGTGGCGAAGATTTTTCAGGACCAGAACATTCATTCATTCATTCATCTTCTAGCGCTTTATCCGATCTTCCCTCGGGTCACGGGGAGTCTGTGTCTATCTCAGGCGTCTATGGGCATTACGGCAGGATACACCCTGGATGGAATGCCAACCCATCGCAGGACACACACACACACACACACATTCATACACTAGGGACAATTTTTCCAAGGTGCCAATCAACCTACCGTGCATGTTTTTTTTGGACCGGGGGAGGGAGGAAACCGGAGAAAGAGAACCCAGGAGAAAAAAACCCCCTGAGGCACGGGGAGAACATGCACAAACTCCACACACACATGGCTGAGACGGGAATCGAACCCGGACCCTGACGGTGTGAGGCGAACGTGCTAACCACTACGCCACCGTGCCCCCAGGACCAGAACAGTTCAGAATATTTTTTTTATGTCACGATGTTTTATTGCTTTTTATTTTATTATTTATTTTTATTTTTCAAATATTAATTGACGTTTTTTTTTCCTCGGGATTTGATGCCCAGAAGGATTCGACGACGTTTCGAGGCCAAACGATGTTTTTCGATTCCTGTCATCGTCAAATATTTTAATCACAGTTTCAGATTAACACTAATAATAGCTAATAATAAAGCAATAACAACAAACAATAAAAACATCTCGTTCGTTAGTGTTTGTCAGTGTTTTCCTAGTGCTTGGATGAAAAGATTTCTTTAGCAGAACACAAATGATATAAACGAAACAAATAAAGTAATTAATCAAATTGTAAAAAAAAAAATAGCAAACAATTTTATGATGTTGTTTACCACATTAGAAGTATTTATGCTAATTATTAAGCAGAACAAAAGTTCATCAGGAAGAAAAAAAATCCAGATTTGTTTCGTCTGTTTACAAAGTGTCGCTTGAAATAAATAAAAATAACAACAATTATTAGAACAATAGTGATAAAAAGAGTTTTGTTGCCTATATTATTTAAAATGTAAAAATAAAAAAAAATTAATTAGAAAAATAATTAAATAATATAGTAATAAATTACTAATAAATGAATAAATGTATTATTAAATAATAATTTACTCGTGCAATAAAATGTCCATTTTTATCATTAATATACAAAGTGAATTTCTGCTATTGTGCATGAAATAAGACACATGTTAAAGCAAAAAATATGAATGCTTGAAAAAATTTTTTTTTTTTTATAAATAAACTATAACTGACATAAAACAATGTTATTGTTGTTGGTGTTGTTGTTGTTGTCGAATAATCGCACAGTTTCCTGTTACAACCGTCATAACTAACGCGCAGCGACGTGCGTTTTCCAAAGTGGACGATGCGAAAGCCCGAGCGAGGAGTTTAATACGCTGCGACGTTACAGAACACCGTCTGCCAATTCCGCTGTCCGGCCCATTAAAGCGCACCGGAGCGTAGATGGACGATGACTTGTGATTTTCAATTTCGGCTGTGTACAAACGAACGCCGCAAGGGCGGAATCCGTGTTGGAATTTAATTTGATGCGAGGAAGCGCTTCTGTTTAAATGAATTACGCAAATTGGTCGCGGTCGCACTTATATTCAGCCCTGACGCCCCCTGACGCTGTCTCGATGACTGTCATGGAAACTAAGGGCGTAAATGCTGGTGGCAGGTCGTGACGTCTGTCATCCCGTCGTAGCGAGACGTCCTCGCGATTCGGGCCGCGGCGAACGGATGATTCTGATATTCTCCAGCGCTTGGATCCGTTCCAATAAATTGTGGTGTTTGAGATGTTGGGTGGAGGTCACTCAGTGGTTATGCATGGAATCCAAGAGCTACCAAGATACCCCAGGCTCGGCCCTTCAGAAAGGCCCTTATACACTCAACTATGCCTTGTTGTCGGAAAGCATTCATCCATTCATCTTCTAGCGCTTTATCCGATCTTCCCTCAGGTCACGGGGAGTCTGTGTCTATTTCAGGCGTCTATGGGCATTAAGGCAGGATACACCCTGGATGGAATGCCAACCCATCTCACACACACACACACACACACACACACACACACACACACACATTCATACACTAGTGGACAATTTTCCAAGGTGCCAATCAACCTAAACCTACCGTGCATGTTTTTGGACCGGGGGAGAAAACCTGGAGAACCCGGAGAAAAAACCCCCTGAGGCACGGGGAGAACATGCACAAACTCCACACACACATGGCCGAGACGGGAATCGAACCCGGACTCTGGTGGTGTGAGGCGAATGTGATAACCACTAAATGGTTTTTTTAATTGTTTTTTAGCCTCTACAGGAAGAAACGAGAAAATAAAACAGAAAAAAAATTTCAATTTTGACTTCAAAACACGAGTCCTCACTTCGCACGGGTCCAATCACGGCTTTTGTTGTCGTTGTTTTTTTCCCCTGCTGTGTTAATAAATGCAGGTCTCCAGTTACTCTTCTTATTCCAAGCCTCCGAGACGATAATCCCGGGAACGTCGAAAAGCAATAATTAAAGGAAGGTGGAGGAGAGAAGATGGATGGCTCGACTATCTCATCCGTGCTTGTCCGTATCTTCGGGGAGACGAGTAATCTGTTCCCGAGCTCATTTCAGGAGCTCTGCTAGCTCTGCATAAAAGTCAATAATAAAATAAAATGTAATTATGCCATTGTAACACATCTCTCTCTCTCTCTCTCTCTCTCTTTCTCTCTCTCTCACTCTCGTGTATCTCGGTGGTATTTGAATAATGAATTATGCTCACGTTAATGCTCCAGGAAGAGCGAAATGTCATTACGGAGCTGTCAGGTGCTCGAAACACGGGCACGCTCTCTAACAGATACGTCAGCGTATATATATAAGGCGTGTACGGGACGAGGTCGAACCCGAAAGCGTCCCAGAACGACAAGGAGAGCGAAGTAAACTTGATCTTAGCCTAGTTTTCACTTCACATCTCCAACAGCTTGCAAAAAACTATTGATCGCCTTGGGGGCAGATGTGAAATGCACCACAGGCCCTGATTTACCTACGCCCCCTGGCTGTGCCTGAGCACAAGTCTCCATAAATCCATACACTTCCCAGAAATGAGGAATACATGTGAAAAATGAAGCAAACAAATTTTACATCCATGCACATCATATCATTCATTCATTCATCTTCTAGCGCTTTATCCGATCTTCCCTCGGGTCACGGGGAGTCTGTGTCTATCTCAGGCGTCTATGGACATTAAGGCAGGATACACCCTGGATGGAATGCCAACCCAACCCATCACACACACACACACACACACACCTTCACACACACACACACACACATTCATACACTAGGGACAATTTTCCAAGGTGCCAATCAACCTACCGTGCATGTTTTTGGACCGCGGGGAGGAAACCGGAGAACCCGGAGAAAAAAAACCCCCTGAGGCACGGGGAGAACATGCACACACACACACATGGCCGAGACGGGAATCGAACCCGGACCCTGGCGGTGTGAGGCGAACGTGCTAACCACTAAACCACCGTACCCCTTGCACATCATATCATGTATATGATATGAATGAGGGGGGTGGAGCTCAGTGGTTTAAGGTGCTAAGGTGCTGATTGGAAGATCCGGGTCCAAGCCCCGATATATAGCCAAGCTGCCACCTTGGGTCCTTGAGCAAGACCCTTAACCCTCTGTGCTCTAGGGGGCCCTGCGCTCAGACCCCAAACTACCAACAACAAGCTGGGATATGCTTATATGTTTATGTGACAAATTAAAGCTATTCTATTCATCTTCCAAATTCCAAAACGTACACGTGACGTCATTGGTGTCAGTCCAGCGAGGAACGTACAGCACAGCTGGAAAAGTCCGGTGTTCCAGTGGAAACTGTATATATTCCCGGTAAAGAGTTTATTAGAAGGTTGAATGCCAGGATCTAATTGGCACCGGGCTGATTCAGGGTCAGTAAAGTGTATTCGAGGAGCACAGACAGCTATATAAGCCACGTCTGGGCGTCTCGGTGGACTTTGTAGGCTGTGATGGTGGGATGGAAACGAAGCGATACGGGCCGCTTTTCCTTCCTGCTGAAAAGTATATTTAATGCTCCGAAGCTCTTCGGCACGCGGCGTCAGAGCGCTGGCCCAATTCCGTCACTTTTTTTGGATCCGGCTAAAGAGACGAGGAAAAGAAGCCCCACAGCCGAGCTGAAGCCGAGACAGCTTTTTTCATCATTAATAGTGACACTGTGATTTTACTGTATAATCGTTTAATATTTTATTAATAATAATAATAATAATAATAATAATAATAGTAGAGGCATGGTGGCTTAGTGGTTAGCACGTTCGCCGCACACCGCCAGGGTCCGGGTTCGATTCCCGTCTCGGCCATGTGTGTGTGGAGTTTGTGCATGTTCTCCCCGTGCCTCAGGGGGTTTTTCTCCGGGTTCTCCGGTTTCCCCCCCGGTCCAAAAACATGCACAGTAGGTTGATTGGCACCTTGGAAAATTGTCCCTAGTGTATGAATGTGTGTGTGTGTGTGTGTGTGTGTGTCCTGTGATGGGTTGGCATTCCATCCAGGGTGTATCCTGCCTTAATGATAGATGCCTGAGATAGACACAGACTCCCCGTGACCCGAGGGAAGATCGGATAAAGCGCTAGAAGATGAATGAATGAATGAATGAATGAATGAATAATAATAATAATAAAAGATTTCATTGTCTTTTTTTAATCACGTCCGTGTCTGTGGGTTTATTTGGGTGTGGCAACAAACAAAAACAAAGGATCGTTTTGCGATCTGTTGGTGTAACGGAGTGATGGGTAATAAACAAGTAAACAAACGGACATAAATAGGGCCTGATGATGTAATAAACGAATCAATCGGATATCTGATGGGATAAATAGGCGTGGCA
>JACRUU010000029.1:325000-335000 GCA_030449085.1 Kryptopterus vitreolus | reverse complement strand
GATACGAGCCTCTTAAACGGCGAAGGCAGCTTTATTGTCAAAAAGGGCCAGAGCGCAGGAAGCGGAGGAAGGAGCGCCGGGTCGCCACAACCTATGCTGTAGGGCCGATATATAAATTACACAACGCGTGCTAGATATTAATACCGCTACAACTTGGCGTAGGAAAAACACACGCCGAAGATATAGCAAATTAATCTCGCAACAAACAAGGGAAAAATAAATCCATGCTTAAAAAATGGAATATAATAAAAAAAAATTAAAATAAAGCCCAAAAAAACATCATATAGAAATTAGAAATAAAAGAATTTATCATTTGGGTGTAAAATTATTTACAATATATATTAAAAATATATATATCTCTGGTAAAATAGCTACAATTCCCTTTTATTTGTTCCCTGAATGCAAAGCAGGACAACAATCCATCAGTCTTAGCTTTATGTCTTTCATTGCTTATTAGCATCTAATGTCCACAAGCTCGTCTGTCAAGAGGAGTAATTGAAATACACGCGAGGGGCGAGCGACGAGGACGTGTTCGAGGCGAGTGGGGCTAAACAACGCTGAATGAATTGGCAAATTGGCGTTTGATTAATATGATACTTGACCCCCATAATCCCGTTCCCTCACAATGGAGTGGTGACACCTATTAAGCGCCAGTAATCACTTTCTCCTGGTGTCTCGTGTGTTGCAGGACCATGACATATGGCTACCTTATTGAAATAGATGCTCGGAGTGGGAGGCGGAAAAAAAGAAGAAAAAAAAAACCTAATCCTAGCAAGGCCCCGCGTTTATGGCGTCCCAAGGGAGAGATATCTGACAGAGTGTACTATTATTTAGTCTTCCATGGGAAACAGTTCTTTGAATCCTATTTGTAGTAATCAATTAATTCCCAAATTGCATTGCTTTTTTATTTAAAAATTAAAGAAAGAAAGAAAGAAAGAAAGAAAGAAAGAAAGAAAGAAAAAAGACACAGGAAATGACACTTTGTAACCTTGGAAAGGGTTCGAAAGGGAATTTTCGATTCTTTTTAACAGGACGAGGGGTTCACGGTGGAGCTCATTCGGGGAGAATCGGAGTCTCCCGGTCGCTCAGCAGCTCGGTATAGCAGCGTGTAGCTCGCTCATGTTGCTTCCTCAGCTAAGAGAGACTCTGCGTTTTCTTTGATAGACCTGGTCACAGTGGCCAATCTCCGGCCATTCATTTGCGCCTAATGATTTTGGAACAGGGACGCTAATAGGGCATTATGGGAGTCCCCGGCTCCCATGACAGCTGATTAATGTCGGCCGTGATGACATCAGCTCCGAGAGGGACTAGATAAAAGAAGGCCTGTATTGGAGCGAGCAGGATGATGAACGAGCGGCCACGCCAGCGACTCATCTCATTACAGACTACAGCCTGCCGGCCATTTAGCTAATGTAGCGAGTCATTGTGTGCCTAGGGACCCCAGGCCGCAGGTTTGGAAATTAATGATACGCTAAACGCACGATCTGGAGTTTTGACCCCGCACAATACACCGGCGTATTGGATTAACCTTGCCTTGTCGGGTGCCGGCATTGTCGCGCCCG
Source organism: Kryptopterus vitreolus (assembly GCA_030449085.1). Taxonomy (NCBI): domain Eukaryota; kingdom Metazoa; phylum Chordata; class Actinopteri; order Siluriformes; family Siluridae; genus Kryptopterus; species Kryptopterus vitreolus. The sequence goes on along the minus strand of JACRUU010000029.1, from coordinate 333,438 downwards.
CCGACCCCGCGAGCAGGTGAAAAGAGATATTCAGACGTACCTGGATTTGAGTTTCGTCTCACTGGCCTCGGCTAAGCTCTAGAGAAGGATTAGGCAAAGACGGCACGCTTTGGGAGCCCGGAATACACGCTGAAGGAATTGTAAAGATCCATTATTAACGCTTCTAAAGAAACCAAATTCCTGGAAACTTCTTGCAAGATGAATGGAACCAATGGATTAAATAAAAAAAATGCTTTTTTTTAAAAAAAAAAAAAAAAGAAAAATATAATAGTATTCATAGCACTAGGGGTCACGACCGTCTCTATTGTGGTTTCTACTCACACGTTTTTAATGCCAGACTGACATTTCAGAATAACTGAATAAACCGCAAACTTCTTAATGTCGCAACACAAACCCGAACCCGGGCGGAAAAACGCGCCATTCCGCCAGATACCATCGCTACACCCAATACGCAGGAATGCGAATTTTAATAAAGTCGTATTTAAATCGAGTTGTTCTGCTTTATATTAATGACCTACATTTCCACAAACAGATGTTTATTACTGTACCATGATTTTCCTTTTATAGTTTCAAGAGAAAAACATAAAAAAAAACTTTTTAAAAAGTTATATATACATATATATATATATATATATATATATATATATATATATATATATATATATATATATATATATATATATATATATATATATAATAATATATACTACACTACGCCACTGAAGATTCCCGTCCACAAAAGTCAGAACGCGTGTTAAAAAAAGAAACAATAAATGCATCAGCAAAAAGAAATGAACAATTTCATGATATATATATATATATATTGTGTAAGGAAAAGAGTTTGGAGCTTTACGGGCGAATCCTCGCATAACAGCTCGGATTTGTGTTTGTTTTTAAATTGCAGTAATGCATCATGGTGCGCCGAAACTTTGTTTTGTTTTTTTTAGACAAAAGAAAATGAGACATGATAATGTGGCGATTATGCGAGGATTCGCCTGTAAAGCTCCAAGCTCCAAATGCTTTCCTTACATATATATATAATCTATATATATATATATATATATATATATATATATATAATATATATATATATATATATATCTATATATAACGAAATTGTTCATTTCTTTTTGCTGATGCATTTATTGTTGCTTTTGTAACACGCGTTCGGACTTTTGTGGACGGGAATCTTCAGCGGTGTAGTGTATATATATATATATAATATATATATAGATATGTGTGTGTGTGTGTGTGTATATATAACTTTTTAAACCTTTTAAACCACATTTTTCAACGCCGTGAACATTTTTTTAACATATACAGTAAATTCATTTTAAAAATCCACGCTGTTGAGTTGAATTAAACGCTCTACACTCTTTTCTACACCTTCACCAAGGTTAAGCGCTTTATTTCTGCTCATCCCAAAAGGCCGAATCTTCATTAGGGAAATGTATCACCGTCTGCTGCGAATGATGTCCAGGATTTTGAAATGCGAACACCATTTAAAATAGAATTTTGGACCAGCGGTGAGATAATGATGAAATGAGCAGCTGCAAAAGTGTTGCTAAAGTACGACCACAGAATCATCTCAGGCCTGGAAATGTGGACAATTTGACCTCATTCATCGTTTACACGTCGTAAATATTTCCTCAAACACACATTTTTTTACTCCTGAAACAGACGCAATGACAAATCAAAATGTAAATGTGTGTTTTTTTGTGAAAAACCTGAGAAAAATAAAAATAAAAAAAATCGGGCCCAATACTTTATATACGCAATTATATGCATCCAGTTTTCGAGATGTAATTATAATGCACCTGGCAACCCTGCCTTTCAAGAGATCAAATCATTAAGAATAAAATAATATAGACTTTATTTGTCACATATAAATTATATATATATATATATAGTTTCTTCACATATCCAGGCTGGTTTGGAAGGGTGAGAGTGCAGGGTACAGTCATGATACAGCGCCCCCTGGAGTTCAGAAGGTTAAAGACCTGTGCTCATGGACCCAAGAGTGGGCAGTTTGGCAATACCGAGGCTCGAACCCACGACCTGCCGTAAACCACTGCTCTACTAAACAACTTTTAAATAGTGAGTTAAATTCATTAGGAAATGTAAAAAATCATTAACGTTAATATATATATATATATATATATATTTTCTAACGAGGGATTGTGTGACGTCAAACCGACGTCTAAAAATAATCCCAGTGTAATTTGGTAAACCCCTTCCGAGCCGGTCGTGACCTTCAAAGAGTCGAGAGCGTTCTGTTTACGCTCGTCTTTCAAGTACCAAACAATTCGGCGGGGTTTCGTTTCACAGACACCAAATAAACCAGCAAGTAGAGACTCGGCCAGCGGTCACCCAGTAATGGCCTCAAACCATGCAGAAAATTATTCGCTGACCCCTCGCGCACCTCGGCGTGTGGGGCAGCTGTAAAACAAGCCCGGCTTTTTGTCGGCGGATTACAGCGGGCGGAAATCTGGCCTTATTATGAAAGAGCCTCTTCCCATTTTCCCTTTCTTTTCACTCGCCCAATATTCATTAAAGTGGGATTTCGGCACATTAGCACGGGTGGAGTGAAGTAGTCCCTGGAGACGGTGTTTGCATTTCAGCAACGGCCCTGTAATTCTGTCCGACACTCGTGTGAAGAGCGGAGCGGGAGGAGGAGGGAAAAAAAAAAAGGGCGGGAGAGGGAGAAAGGATGGAGGGGGCGCCACTTACGGGCGATTTATTACCTCCACCAGCTGCCCTCTCTGTAAAAAGGTAATTGCATCCAGTTGTAACAAGCTAATTGATTGCTAATTAGATAAATCAGCACTCGAAGAGCTGTCAGGGAGCTGACGGATGGCAGGCCGAGTCACATGGTGCCGGCGGGACGACTCGGATTGGTGCCTGCGTACGAGATGTGGTCAAACACAAGGATGGAGGGGAGAAAAAGAGAAGGGTGGTAAAGTGGGGCCGGGTAAACATGATTGATTCTAACTGAGCCTGTCGCAGAAAGGGGTAAAAAAAAAAGAAGAAAAAAAAATGGGGGGAGAAATCGGACTGAATGGACAGCTGGATGTCTGTTGTGGCTCCCCGGCCACCAGGCAAGGACCGAACACTTTCTTATGCTAATGCGAGCTGGGATCACATGGAGCCAGTGAAAGGCGTGAACTGATCCAAACAGGAACTAAGATGGCGGGGGTATTGTCGGCCCGATGCACGAGAGCAAGATCTGCTTTCAAAGCGAATGACCGCAAAAAAACACACACACACACACACACACACACACACACAAAATAGAGGTCAAAAATATTCATGACTTTCAGCGAAGACTTTTGCTTGAAGAACGAGGCTCAGGATACAAATAAACACGCAATGTGTTTTGTATTTACTTCACCACAGACAGAGTTCAGTAGGGCTCTTGGATTCAAGGGTACTTGAATTTGGGATGCGACCGCGGCCAGAAAGTGAGAAATGAAACACTTCCGAAGAAAACGATCACAAAGACTTGCCACACTTGTGATATCATATAATCGCAAATCCCTTTATTGCTATTGGACCTGTAAACAATGCAGTTTTGTTTGTGTTGGATTTGTTTTCTCAGAAATGGCCGGGTTAAATGGGAAGATCCGAATGTAAATACGGTCCTCAGGCTGTCCAATAAGAGTCAGGACGTGTCTCCGCTACCGTTTAAACCTCCTTCATTATGCAGGCATCACTTAGGCGTTGCCATGGCCACGGACCCCCCGTGGGCAAGCGAAGCCGACCCCGCTCTCGGTCTGGTATGGAAATGGCAAAGCGGGGCGTTTCGATTTGCACTCCTTCGCCTTTTTTTGTTTCTTTTTCGGGTTCAAAATGGCGGCGGCGAATGCGCTCGCGGTCGGACGCCGCTCTCGGGTTACAGTGGTGGAGCGTTGGCCTCTGAGCGTGCAGGGGCAGGGTTGACTATGATTCCTTCCAGTATCATTGCTCAAACACACACACACACACACACACACACACAGATGACCTGCTGGGACAAGGAAAGGGGGAGTTGAAACACACAGGCCTATTGAGTTCCAGCCCCGCTGGCATGCGACATGCCCATTCTCTGCATGCTGCAGCAGCGCAGTGGGTGGCATCAAGTCCGGCACAGTTGCTGCCTGATTTACAGCCCAGCACTGCGAACGGGTTGGGGGGGGGCATGTGGAGTTTTGCTACGACGCACTAGTTAGCATAAATATGAGAAACCCTAGCCCTCTGCTGTTAAGTATGGAATAAAACACGACGGGGTGTTGATGTGTGCGAGATGAAGCCGAGTTACTGTTACCACCCACGAAAAGTGCATTGTTTTTCCATGACACGCCGACACTGTCAAACCCCCCCCCCCTCGCCCGCTTTCACCTGTAAACTCGATTTTCATATCTAGCAGTGAGTAACGTTTACATCCAAGAGGTCTCCAGTGTCTGCGTTTGCTTCGTGGACAAGCCAATCAAATCAATGCTTTCAATGAGAGAGTCTGGTAAGGAAACTGCTTTATGGACGTTATCTTACGAGTGAGACCATGGGATGAACATGAAAAAGAGTTTTTAAATATCGGCATATATATATATATATATATATATATATATATATATATATATATATATATATATATATATATATATATATATATATAATACTATGATATATTGTTGAATCTCTGTGGTATAGAATAAATACAAGAACTAGTGTATAGGCTTGTCAAGTATTTCTGAAGTGTTTTATTCCCATTTTGCCGCACCGCTTCATTTTTTCCTTCATGTAGTTTCTAAAGAAGTTTCGCATCTAGCGCTTTTTTTTTTTTTACAAGAAACGATTTCATTTATCTTTGTTTACACACTATCACTTTCACACGCTCGGCATTCCTGCCACTTCTGGAATGTGTCCTGAAAGTGTAGTAAAGCACTTTCTGCTATTCGCACTGAATATGTGTCCTTGATGAAATTGCAGACGTGGTCAGAATAGTAGCTCCTGATGTAGACATGTCGCTGTCTTTTGCCAAACCGATTGGTGAAGGTCGGTGCTCCCTGGGACTGTGTGTGCGGCCTTGTGCTGCCATCTGCTGGTGTGTTACGAAACTAGTCCTGACCTTAATTCAAACCACCTGAAAATATGGGACGGAGCACAGTGTGTGTGGAGTTTGTGCATGTTCTCCCCGTGTCTCAGGGGGTTTTTCTCCTGTCCAAAAGCATGCACGGGAGATTGATTGTCCCTAGTGTATGAATCTGTGTGTGTGTGAGTCTGTGTGCCATGTGATGGATTGGCATTTCATCCAGGGTGTATCCTGCATTAATGCCCATAGACGCCTGAGATAGACACAGACTCCCCGTGATAAAGCGGTAGAAGATGAATGAATGAAAATATGGGATTTCATTTGAACATCCAATTCCACTTTGGACTCCCCATACAAGCTACTAGGTTGTTAGTAGGAGGTTCTATTGAGGAGGTCTGGGTTGCCAATCTAGCCAAAGTCCAAAGTAGGAGATCTTCCACTCCGACCCATCTACACCATATCTTCATGGAGCTGGATTTGTGCACATGGGTGGATTGTGAGCCTTGACTATTGTACAGCTTGGGGAAGAACCACATATATGTCGGATGTCCTGATGCGTTTTAATGTCTCGACAAGAATTTGTTCCTCTCGAAATTAGCGAAATAAACGAGTGCAGCTTGTCACATTACGGACAAAGTCTTTCCTGTGGTGGAAAACCATTTCCATGAATGCCGACACAGGAGACCCCTAACGGGGAACATGTTACATAACTGTCTTCTTCATGACTTGTTGATTCCACTCTCAAATCAGTCGCATTCCCGGGATCCAGCTGTTGAGACGTGCTCTTCTCGAGTTACAGTTAGCTATGAGCGTAGACGTCAGGTGCCAGACGTGGTGTAATGTGATGTAAATCAAGTCGCCATGCTCCACGCAGGTCCCGTGTAAAGCTTCCGGAGCTGTTCCTTCACGCCGGGCGTGAAGGTTTTTTTGTTCGTTTTCATGCCTGGTCCCGTATGAGCGAGTGTACATGTGTGTTTTAGCGTGCACTGTCAGGCCTCCTGCTGGGGCCTTCGCTCTCTCGTTTGTTGGACCACCTGTCCCTTCACTACAGCTCTCAGCCTGCATAAAGACAAAGACTTTCCTCGCAGGCAGGACGAGATTTTTGGGGGAAAATTTTGCGTCAATAAGAGAATTCATTATCGCTCTTTAAGTGGAATCCGCCATTTTTTACCCTTAGCGTGGATGGGGAAGGATCGTCCTCTCGTTTGCTTTGCAGGGCGAAAATATAATAAAAATAAAAAACCTTTCGGTGTGGAACATCAGTGTCTAGACGGCTCGCGAGAATAAAAGAGGCGGTGAGCGTTCATGCGTATCTCTTCCTCCGCCATTGTTCCTCCAACCCCCCCCCCGTCCTTCTCCTCCTCCTCCGCCCTAAGATCTCGTCGGCCGTCTTTGTTGGAGGACAATGTGCTGTCACCGATGCTTCCTAAACTTGTAAGGCCGTGGCGCTTCCCCCTGGCGCGAGAGTGGCCGTGCCAATCAAGCCGAGGTCAAACGTCAAAAATAAAAGGCCAGAGCGGGACTATAGGAAGGCATCGCCACGGAAAACTACTGCGAGGAACTTTACAAGGCCGTAGTGATGATGCATGTAACACGTGCTGCTGAGACTTCCTGTACGTTTTAGATCGCGTCAAATGACGTACAACGCACAACACAGGCGTGGGATCGCGCGGAACACGAATCGATCAATTACAGGACGAAAAAAAAGAAAAATTAAAAAAAAAATACCCAAATAAAACATTATCCTTTTTTTTATATTAAATATATAAATAAATAGATTATGTGTAGAATTATGAGCTGCAAAACCAAAAAAATCCCCCAAAATTATTATTTAAAAAATTTTAAAAAAATAAAAAGTAGAGATAAATTTAAGAAAAAACATTCGGAATATTCTGTCGAAAAATTAATGAGACGGATCGCCTGTATCAATTGGTTGAGCAAACAAATCATGTTTATGCATATGGGACAAATATAAAGTGAATCAAAACAATTATTAATTTGTACAATTGTTCAATTGAAGCAATTCAATTGATTGTCTCAAAAAATCATGAACAAATCATATATATATATATGTGTGTGTGTGTGTGTGTGTGTGTGTGTGTGTGTGTGTGTGTGTGTGTGTGTGTGTGTGTGTGTGTGTGTGTGTGGGGCGTGTGTCAGAAATACATAAATCAAATAGGAAAAGGAATAAAAGAATCATGTCAAATCCAGGTGTGAAAATGAATCATGTCAAACCCAGATGTGGAAATCTCTCAAATCCAGTTGTGGAAATGAATCATGTCGAATCCAGTTGTGGAAATAAATCATGTCAAATCCAGTTGTGGATATAAATTATGTTAAATCCAGTTGTGGATATAAATCATGTCAAATCCAGTTGTGGAAATAAATCATGTCAAATCCAGTTGTGGATATAAATCATGTTAAATCCAGTTGTGGATATAGATTAGGTAAAATCCAGTTGTGGATATAAATCATGTTAAATCCAGATGTGAAAATATATTATATTAAACCCAGATTTAGTGAATGACCAATAATCAAATCTAAATGTGGAATTGAATCACATCAGGTCCACGTGTGGAAATGAATCATGTCAAATACGGATTTGGAAATCAATCAGGTCAGAAATGAATCATATAAAATCCAGGTTTTGAAATGAATCGTATCGATTTCAAATGTGGGCCTGAAAAATGTCCAGATTAAATAATTGAATGAGAGGCGGGAAAATAATAACGGGAGAAATGAATTGCGTGAATCAACTCGAATGAATCAATGAAATGAGTCATGTTACCAGAAAAGGAGTCACTTAAAGAAAAAAGATTCGAAGCAACGCGACTCATGTAACCAAAAGCAATAAAGAATTCAGGAAAAGAAAAACGAGTCGTTTAACCAGATGTTAATGAGTCATGAATCACAAATTAAAATCACAGGTGAACAATCACGTGACAGATTAACATAGCACAACAACGTGAGTGAATCAGGTGTGAAATGAATCACATGAAAATAACGGAGTCGTGTGTGTGTGTGTGTGTGTGTGTGTGTGTGTGTGTGTGTGTGTGTGTGTGTGTGTGTGTGTGTGTTAAAACAATCACGTGAAGAATCTCACGTCAGGTCAAATCCAGATGTGGAAATGAGTCGTGTCACACTAAAAAGAATCGTGATGGTGTGTGTGTGTGGGGGGGGGGGGGGGGTGAAAAGAATTCGGATGTCAAAACGAATCTTGTGAATCAACTCGGATCGTCGGTCTAAACACATCCGCAGTGTTTTTGCTTTGAGAAAGTTGATGAATGGAAGTCGCGCGTCTTTGGCAAATATTGGCGCAGGATATTTTTTTTATTTTTTTTTTTGCCTATTATTTATTTATTTATGTACT
>JACRUU010000029.1:275000-322500 GCA_030449085.1 Kryptopterus vitreolus | reverse complement strand
GTGTTTGTGAGAGAGCGTGTGTATGTGTGTGTGGGAGTGTGTCTAATTTGAGCCAGGCTTGCGTGGGCCCATCTGCCGTTGTCCACCGGTGTGGGCTCCCTTCAGAAGCTCGGTGCATTCCTCCCCGCTTTCCTTGCGCTCGTAACGTGAGCCGTCGCTACAGGTGCAACGCGCAAGGTGTCCTGTCTACTCCCATACATCATCATCATCATCATGTCCAGAATTCCCAGAATTCCACTTCTCTGTGCTGTGAACGCGTCCCTTGGGTCTCCTTTCCGCTACCTCCCACATGCGGAACAGGTGCTTGCTCCCATGGGAACGCTGAAGCCCACCGTGCGAGGGCTTGAGTCATGTGCTGGACGCTGACCTTTCACCTCTGCGTGGCACCTGCACGGGGATAAAAAGAAAAGGGATCTGGAACGGTGTTGGAGCTGAGGAACCGAGAGCGGTTCTGGAGCGGTTCTGGAGCACGACGGAGGACGGAGAGAGATCGGTGTGAAGCCGCAGTGCGCCGCAGTGGGACATTCCAGGCACCGGGGTCATGTGGGTTCCGGGGCAGCTGATTTAGACGTCATTATAAAAAGCAGGCTCGGGTTACGAGCATGCTCTTTTCATTTGGTTTGCCCGAAGATCCCTCGCGCCTCCTTTTTAGAGACAGAGGAATGTCAGACCTTCGCCCGCATGCTGGGAAGAAAATGAAAATACACCGGCATCGTGGTGGTGGTATGTTTGGGTTCTGAACTCCTGCATGAGGAGGATTCGCATTCGAGTGCGTCTTGGTTCTGAAGAACCCAAACTGCAGAGGTCACGGATCGTCTCGTCTCCCACCACCTATGGTCGGGCCAATCACAAGCTTTCTTTCTGTCTCGTCTGTTTTTCGACTTTTTTTTTTTTTTTTAGAAGACTTGTGTGAGACCGAGCATGAGGACGACACTCAGAACACACACACACACACACACACACACACACACACACACACACACACACACACGCAAGTCTGAGGACCTTCTCAACTTTACAGCAATAAAATTAATAAATAAAGACTGAGAATATTAAGCAAGTACGGATCATTTCGACTTCAAATGATTATAAAATAAAAATAAATAAAATTAATTAATCCAGAAATATCCTTTTTGAAAAATAAAGACAAAAAATAAATTAAAGATTTAATGTCAGAAAGTAATGTTTTTTTTTTTTTAAATAATATTTAAAGGACTACTACTTATATTTAAAAGTACTTCTAATACTAATAATAATTATAATAATGGAAAAAACCTATAATAGAAACATTTCATTAGAAAACTTTGACAAAAAAATAAAAGGAAAACAGAAAAAAAAAATAATATATATATATTATATATATATATATATATATATATTCTAAATAAAATAAAATCTAAATAAAAAATCATGAAAAGCAAAAAAAAAAACATCCGCCTCAGAGAAAATAAATTATATTTAATAGTATATTTTTTATATTTAAATATTTTATATTTAAATTATGTTTAATAATTGTATTACTAAATAAACTATATTTAATAATAATAAATAAATAAATGTATTTATTATTTTTGAAGAAAATAATTTCTTCAAAAAACATAAAAAAGTAGATTGAAAAAACGTTGAAACATAAGGATAATGAAATCCTTTTTTTTTTTTATTAAGAATTTGAAAGATGACTAAAAATAAACGATAAAAATCAAGTAAAAACAAATCATCAAAAAAACAGACGAAAGAAGAAAAGAATGTTTGTAAGTGAAAAGCAAGAATGCAATTAAATAGATTTTAAAAAGTCACCATAAAAATCACAAAATGGCGATTCGGGGGAAATAAAGGAAAGGACGTGGAATTTCCAAAGTGGGAATGTCAGGAAGAAACACTTCTGGGTGGTAACGGTCGCCTGATCTGTTCATTAAAACTCGACAACTGCTACGGCACTGAGCTCGCCGCCGGCCCTCGTGTCCTCCAGGATGCCGTTCATTGTTAGAGTGATGGCATTTGACGTCGTGTCAGGGAGGGAAAGAAAATGTCAGTCATGTCATTTATGCAGAACCGAACCCGAAGCCACACACCTAGTCTGAGCGTTAGTGTACATCGCTCATCAAGGGCTTTTCAGGAACCCTGAAGGTGGACGCTTTCATCAACACGTCCAAGCTGCGGCAACGACGCAAAATCACCTCTGAAATGATATGAATTCGCTCCTTATTTTTAAGAAGGTATTAATAAACGTCATTAATACTCTTTTGTTTGTGGTTCTTCCCCAAACCTGTAAAGAAGAAGAAGAATATAAAGGAAGAATAGTCTTTATTTGTCACATATACATTACAGCATGGGCTATAATGAGTGCAGGGTCAGAAACAGGGTCAGTCCTGAAGCACAGAGGGGTTAAGGGCCTTGCTCAAGGATCCAACAGTGACAGCTTGGTGATACCGGGTCTCGAACCCCCGGCCTACCGTAAACAGTAATGTTTGGATGTGGTACAATGAAATCCTTCCTTTACATTGACTAGGAGACCCAAACCTGGCATGTCCAGCTCCATAAAAATGTGCTTTATATGGGTTGGTGTGGGGGCACGGTGGCTTAGTAGTTAGCATGTTCGCCTCACACCGCCAGGGTCCGGGTTCGATTCCCGTCTCGGCCATGTGTATGTGTGGAGTTTGTGCATGTTCTCGCCGTGCCTCAGGGGTTTTTTCTCCGGGTTCTCCGGTTTCCTCCCCTGGTCCGAAAACATGCACGGTAGGTTGATTGGCACTTTGGAAAATTGTCCCTAGTGTATGAATGTGTGTGTGTGTGTGTGTGTGTGTGTGTGTGTGATGGGTTGACATTCCATCCAGGGTGTATCCTGCCTTAATGCCCATAGACGCCTGAGATAGACACAGACTCCCCGAGACCCGAGGGAAGATCGGATAAAGAGGTAGAAGATGAATGAATGAATAAACGAATGAATGAATGAATGGGTTCATCATCCTAGGAACGTGGCGGTCATTACATTCGGAACGGGGCGTCCAAAAAGGAAACGGATGGTCAGGTGTCCATAAACATTTCTCCGTGCCGTGTAAAGGCAATTATTTGAGAAGTGCATTCGAGAGCAATGTGAAAGTAATACCACACGCCCCCCACCACACACACACACACACACACACACACACACACACCCAATGAGGCATTGACACGGTCGCTCGTCTGACAGGTGTATCGCGTCATGTCGTGGACAAAGTTTGGCTCTCTCCGCTCTCTTCATTCAGCCGGTGAAGTAAATACACTCATTAGGCGAGACTTCGTCCCACCAGAGAGCGCATGTTTGACATTATTAATTGGCTTTTCTGCACACGGAGTCAAGTGGTTGAAAAGGTTTATCAAGCTGAAATAATTAATTTTTGCACTGGAATTTGCTGACAGTTCACTTATTCCGCTTGCGAGATTGGCGGGGCGGTGGTGTGTGTGTGTGTGTGTGTGTGTGGGGGGGGGGGGTTAGGTCTAGGGTGTAGTTCGCTTTACGTTAGCGCTTCTTCTCTTATTTCCTAAACAGCATGAAGGGAACGAGTAAAAAAAAACGAATGTGTGTGTGTGTGGGGGGGGGGGGGGATAATGAAATGAAACGTAATTAACCCGAATAAAGGGAAAGGGTCGGGTTTTTTATCTCCTGTTTTTTTTTTTTTTTTTTTTTTTTTTTTTTGGCAAGCGACAAAGATTACTCGCCTGTATTGAGAGCAGCGTAGCATACAATTAATTCCAATTAATTCAAATGAGAGGGGAAATTATGTACTTTGATAAAGCCGAAAACCAAGACATAATACCCCCTTTATCTGCAGAGTTATCTCTGCCCTCCACGCTCTCATAATTACTTTTAATTAATGCCGGGAACGTGGAAAAAAAAAAAAAAAAGAAAAAAAGAAAAATGCACCTGAAATTCGATTTCGGACGAGAAAGGAATTGCGTACAATGAGGGTCCAGCGTGAGGAATACATAACAAGGTTCGAGTCCGTCCTTCAGTTAAAAAAAGAAAAAGTTCTTTTTCTGTTTTCAAATTAAATGTGTTTGAAAAAAATAATAATAAAAAAAGGGTTATAAATTTGCATGCAAATGTGACCCAGTGGACCCAATAACACTCAAAGTGGACAAAGTTCAACCTGGATAAGTTCCAGTTAGCAGGTCCTCGACGTCGCTACGTAATCACGAGTACAAGCAATACAACAGAGACGCTTATGGCCTTGTTATGAACTCTACATGGATTAAAGTAGAGTTACAAGATCGAAAAGGGGAGTGGCTTCATCGCTAACATCTGTTGATGTAATCCAGCTAGATGTCAATAATTTCATATTAATTAGCTATAAAATGTGCCCTTTTTATTCGCCCCCCCCCACCTTCCCCCACCCGAGTGTGTTGGCAGGTCGGGCGCACGTTGCAGCTAAGACTCACAAATCCAGAAGGTGTCTGTCGGTGGAAATATCAGCACCATCTCGACCCACTGCTGCTCTGCCAATCTGTCTGGGCTTCACGCTTGTTTCCAGGTCGCAACCCGCCGCGGCGCTGGATTTATTAGGTCACGGCGTGGCACCGGCTTGGCATCGGTCTGGCAACAATTTGCCTTTTGTCGTCTCGGTGCCTGGCGGGCACGCCACGGCGCCGTGAACCTCGAAAAACTGCCAAGGTGACAAACGCATAGACACGGGAGGATCGGGGCGCCGGGTGAGGACGAGCTGCTGAAACGCCACTCGCTCTTTAGTCCATGATATATGACGGTCGTGTATTGTAAACGTTAACGCGATGATGACACACAGATGCGTATGACATCACTAAATGCACCCTATGGCCAGAAATATATACATTAATCAAAGTCTTCGACAGAAATATGATATTTTTGCCTTTTACCTCCAATTACATCATCACAATACCGTTATATACAATGCACATGATGTAATGCTTTATATTCTATAAATATTGTGGTAATTCATTCATTCATTCATCTTCTACCGCTTTATCTGATCTTCCCTCGGGTCACGGGGAGTCTGTGTCTATCTCAGGCGTCTATGGGCATTAAGGCAGGATACACCCTGGATGGAATGCCAACCCATCACACACACACACACACACTCACACATTCATACACTAGGATACAATTTTCCAAGGTGCCAATCAACCTACCGTGCATGTTTTTGGACCCGGGGAGGAAACCGGAGAACCCGGAGAAAAACCCCCTGAGACACAGGGAGAACATGCACAAACTCCACACACACATGGCCGAGAGGGAATCGAACCCGGACCCTGGCGGTGTGAGGAGAACGTGCTAAACCGCTAAACCGCCGTGCCCCTTCCTTCTGACATTTGCAATGATAATTATTGCTGAGAAACAAATATTTCTTCCTTTCAAGTGTCTGAATTGGGAGTAAAATGAATAAACATTGAATATTGCTGCTCCATCAAAACAGACGCATGCAGAAAAACAAGATAGGAATCCGTCCTTATCAGCGAGGATACATTTAACAATCCGAATCCGCACACCTCGACCTTTGACCTTGAGCATAAGATCAAGCACCCCCCCACCCACCCCCCAAGCGCTATCATTTCCTCATCCGTCTATCGCTTCCTATTCCTCCACCATCGTTTCCCCATCCTTCTTCCCTGCATCAGGACAAGGCTGACAGTTGGGAAGGTTTTGGCTTTGGCTTTTCTTTTTTTTGCTTTCCGATGCGTCTTCCCGCTTTGACGTGGCGTCCCACGGCGGCCTTATCGCCTTTGACCAGGGAAATAATAAACACAACAACAATAAAAACCCCAAACCGTCTTCTTTAAAACAGACCGGGTTGTCTGGCGAAACGGCTAAAGCTAACGCACGATGAACATATCCTGCAAAGCGGAGTGATACACACGTCTCCTAAAGCCTGCGGAGTTGTGTAGTGTAACACAATGTCCCATTGACATTGACAGCTTCATAGCAAACTTACGTCCTACGATGTGCTTACGAATGTTGTTAACAGTTGAGCAGGATACTTCAAACAAAGATATCCGTTTTTGTTTGTTTGTTTGTTTGATTGTTTTTTTACAGGTTTTCTCAGGTTTTACAGGTTACTTTGGAGCATCAATTATTTGCAAACCAGTGTTGTGCATCCTCACAACAATTTCTACAAACAGAAAAAACAAGTTTCTGGTAAAATCCCTTGCTCAAGAGTAAACATTTGCGTCAATAAATACGTCATCAGGGGTCACGGTGGTTTAGTGGTTAGCACGTTCGCCTCACACCTCCAGGATCCGGGTTCGATTCCCGTCTCGCCCATGTGTGTGTGGAGTTTGTGCATGTTCTCCCCGTGCCTCCTCTCCAGGGGGTCCATCTTTCTCCTCTCCCCGTGCCTCAGGGGGTTTTTCTCCGGGTTCTCCGGTTTCCTCCCCCGGTCCAAAAACATACACGGTAGGTTGATTGGCACCTTGGAAAATTGTCCCTAGTGTATGAATGTGTGTGTGTGTGTCCTGTGATGGGTTGGCATTCCATCCAGGGTGTATCCTGCATTAATGCCCATAGACGCCTTAGATAGGCACAGACTCCCCGTGACCCGAGGGAAGATCGGATAAAGCGGTAGAAGATGAATGAATGAATGAAATACGTCATCAGGACAACACGTTTCTATACAATATTGTCACAACGTTTAGTCATGTTGTCATTATTAGACAACACAGAGTTTCCTGATAGGAACTATAGTTTGGATGTGTGTTTACATGCGGGATTGAATGAAAATGCGAAAATGTAAACACCTCCAAAAACGCCGGAACTGAGAGAGAGGTGCGATAAAGCTTTCTATAAATACAGCAAAACAAAAATCCCTTTGCGTAAATGGTTTAATTACTTTGCGTCTACGTCATCACGTCACGGCAAGACAAAATACGCTTCCTTGGATCTCGGAGTGATTTCGGCGGCGTCCTCGTCACCTGGCATCCGCAGCCGATCCCATATCGGCCCATTCATCATTCACCATCCCTTTGTTTACGCCGTGCTCTCGTGGACACGGACTTGATTTGCCACACTGTATTCCACACGGCTCTTTGTTTGTATACAATATATAAAATGGCCCACATATCTGTATGGCATCTATAAATTTTAAAAGCACAAATGTATTTACGGACAGGATTTATACTTTCACTGTACTCTATTTGTGTTTGTTCCTCTTCTGTATCCATTTTCCGAATTTGGGTTTCGGGAGGTAAAGGCCACGTAGATGAAACAATTCGAATAGAATTAGGTTGTTTAGTGGTTAGCATGTTCGCCTCACACCGCCAGGGTCCGGGTTCGATTCCCGTCTCGGTCATGTGTGTGTGGAGTTTGTGCATGTTCTCCCGGTGCCTCAGGGTTTTTTTCTCCGGGTTCTCCGGTTTCCTCCCCCGGTCCAAAAACATGCACGGTAGGTTGATTGGCACCTTGGAAAATTGTCCATTGTGTATGAATGTGAATATGAGTGTGTGTGTGTGTGTGTGTGTGTGTGTCCTGCGATGAGTTGGCATTCCATCCAGGGTGTATCCTGCCTTAATGCCCATAGACGCCTGAGATAGACACAGACTACCCGTGACCCGAGGGAAGATCGGATGAAGCGGTAGAAGATGAATGAATTTGATTGACAAATAACTTATAATGTAAGGAAACGATGTGGCAGTTTAATTTCCGATCTGAGAAAATGATCCAAAGAAACCGAGGAAAAACTGTAAATTATGCCAAATGACTGTGGTGCAAGAGGAATAAAACAGTGGTGTGAGTTACATAGCAACATTTACAGACCCTGTAAAATAGGCAGGTGAACGTTTCTCGTAGTGTTTGAGGCAAATAGTCGTTTCTTTTGTTTCAAGAAGAATAAGAAGAGAATTGAACATGGACTAAGAGGGAGAAAGTTCCGTAGGGTCCAAATTGGACAGTTTTGTCTCTAATCGAAGAAGTTGTGCACGATGGAGATCCGCCTCCACTCTGCAGTGAAGCATGGCGGGGGCAGTGTAACGGTCTGGGGATGTTTTGGAGACGTATTAAAGGAATATTGAACAAACACTTCAGCTACTATTCCATACTTTATATCATTACACCACATGGCTTCCATCTGGACTGCGGATCATTTAATAAAATAATGACCTTAAGTCCAAGCTTTGTTGTTTAGAAGGTAAACACTAATCTGGAGTGTTATCCATCACGGAACAGCCTGTCCAGTCACCACACTTAAATCCTACTGAATTGCTCTGCACTGTCAGAAATAAAAAGTACCGTGGAGGTACAAATTCGTTCCTGTGGGAATAAATATAATGGTACACATTCATTCGTTCATCTTCTACCGCTTTATCCGATCTTCCCTCGGGTCACGCTGAGTCTGTGTCTATCTCAGGCGTCTATGGGCATTAAGGCAGGATACACCCTGGATGGAATGCCAACCCATCGCAGGACACACACACACACACACACACAGAATAGGGACAACTTTTCTAAGGTGCCAATCAACCTACCGTGCATGTTTTTGGACCGGGGGAGGAAACCGGAGAACCCGGAGAAAAACTCCCTGAGACACGGGGAGAACATGCACAAACTCCACACACACATGGCCGAGACGGGAATCAAACCCGGACCCTGGAGGTGTGAGGCGAACATGCTAACCACTAAACAACCGTGCGCTAATGGTAAACAACAGGTCTCACAACAAGCTATAAAAGGTACCGCCCCATCGACAGCCACATTAAAAAATGTAGTCCCTTTTTTTCTGAGAGAGGGGGATGAATAAAAAACGAGTTAGAATAGAACATCTAGAACGCTTATACTGTTACCTTATGGCGTTATTTAAGGATGTAGCTATAAAATGTGCATTGTGAAATAAACAAATCCATGAAATCCTCGTCTCGCAGAAATGCGTCGCGTTTACAACTTTATTACATCAAAGGGAAGAGAAAAAAAAATCCTCACTGCTTGTCGGGGACGTTTTTTCGCCTCGGCGTCCGTAAATGTTGTGTGTGACGAACGAGGGAGCGACTGAAGGAATGAAGCAGACACCAGACAGTGATCGGGGAAAATGAATCGTGCAGCTGGAGCTTATCGAAATCGACTCGTACATACAGGCGTATATACTTATAAGCCTGAGAATAAGACTGAATAAAGGCGGAAAGGCGTGGGGTGGGGTGGAGAGGGGGGGTGTTGGAGGGTTAGAGGAGGAGGAGGAGGAGGAGGAGGGATTCGTGTTGGTGTGGAGGAAGAAATTCATTTCCTGCTGGAGAAAAAAAAAAGAGCTCCGAGTATCAGCATGGAGAAAGCTGGCGCTCCGATAGCGCAGATCCCTCTCTCGTTACGTTGATAAGCGTTTGTTCATTTCCTGACAACAACAGAAAAGAAAAAAATGTATACGTCTGCTAAAAATGATTTTTCCCCGCTCTCTCTCTTTTTCTCTTTCACCCCTATGCTTTCTGCCTCCCTTCCCTCCCCTCCCTTCCCTTCCCTCCCTACGTGGCTCCTTTCATCCCTTCTTCATTCGGGCCTTATTTCATCCGCAATGTGGCAGCGGAATGATAATCAGTGCATCGGTTTATCAGGGACGGAGGTGAGGAGGGGGCGAGGAGGAGACAGAGACAGAAAGAGAGAGAAAGAGAGATGGCATGGTTGGAAGAAGGGGAGGGGGGGGGAGATGGAGGATAGGTTTGACTCCTGGTTTGTGTGTGTGTGTGTGTGTGTGTGTGTGTGTGTGTCGGTGTGTGTCGGTGCACTCAGGGCGAAGAGGAGGGTGGATTTGCATTTTAATGGGATGCGATTTATGGACTTGGGCACGGCACAAGTGGCATCATTAGGTGAAGCTGAGCCGGATTAGCCGTGATGCGAGAGGTCAGATAACGCCAGCCAGCAAGTGTGTGTGTGTGTGTGTGTGTGTGTAAAATCTCATTGAGTACACTGAACAGAGGAAGGCTATGTTCCTGTATCACGCCCTGAGACTAAATCAATTTCACATTTCTGTATCAGGAAGTGCAGCGTCTCGTTCGGACACTTCAGAGAGCAAATAATGGCTCCTGGAGAGAGAGGGGGGGGGGGGAAAGGGGGGGAAAGGGGAGGGGGAGGGGGGGGGGGCCAAACTAATACGTGGAGAAAAGGATTGTTTTAAGAGAATGACGGTGTTTCGCTCCGGAGTGGAATGTGTGTTACTTTTATAAACCGTATGGTGGAAACAGCAATGATTATAATTGGGCAAGAAAAATAATTTATATTAATAAATAATAATTCTGCAATAAAGAATTTACAATATGATTACCACAAACAACAACAACAACAACAACGTCAATACTGTAATAACTTACAATTAGCCAAATCCTCCTCCTTATAATAATATAAGGGAAAGAAGAAAAGGACGAGGAAGAAAGAACTCCTGAAAATGACTAATATCACAAACAACAAGAAGATAAAGAATAAGAGTAATAGTAACAACAGCAACAACAACAACAACAACACCAATAACAATAATAATAATGTGAAAAATGTCCTCCTATGACTAATATCACGAAGAACAAGAAGATAAAGAATAATAATAATAACACAACAACAACAAACAACAACAATAATAATAATAATGTGAAAATTATTATTATGACTAATATGACCTATGACTAATATCACTAACAACAAGAAGATAAAGAATAATAGTAATAACAACAACAAGAATAATTATAATACCAACAACAACAACAACAACAACAATAACAATAATAATAATAATAATAATAACAACAATACCAATAATAATAAGCAGAGACGTCCTCTTCCTAATAATACAACGCAGAGGAATTCTCGCCCCTCCCCCACCACTAACCATAAGAAAAAGTGCAAAAGTAGGAATACACTCCTCTTCCTCCTCATACTACTATTAATATTACTAAGACGGGAAATAATAATAATAATAATAATAATAATAATAATAATAATAATAATAATAATAATAATAATCCTCGTATTACTCGTCATACTGCTAGAAGTAGAAATAGAAGAAGAAAAATACTCCTAATTATTCTATTATCCTATTCTATATCCTAATGTACCAAATGTACACTCCTCCATCATCACAGCAATAATTATAATAATATATTATATTATATTATATTTATATTATTATTATTATTATTATTTATTATTATTATTACTTATTATATTATTATTATTATTATTATTATTATTATTATTATTATTATTATATTTATTACTTATTATTATTATTATTATTATTATTATTATTATTACTATTATTATTATTATTATTAATTATTATATTAGTTATTATTATTATTATTATTATTATTAGTTACTTATATTATTATTGTTTGTTTATTATTATTATTTGTTATTATTAGTTATTCTTATTGTTATTTGTTATTATTGTTATTATTGTTATTGTATTGTATATTACTATTATTGTTATTATTATTATTATTATTGTTGTTGTTTTTATTGTTAATATTATTATTGTTATTATTATCGATCATGAACATCAAATAGCATTTAAAGAACATATCAACATATCACAGCATATGGTGGATGTGTGTGTGTGTGTGTGTGTGTGTGTGTGTGTGTGTGTAGTATATATATATCCCCTCCCGCAGGTGAACTCGATGGGCTCGGAGTGTTATAAAGGTGTAAAGTGTTGCGTCGCAGCTCGAAGCTGAAAGTGAGAAGTTAACAGCGGAGACAGCTGTACGCTCCCGATCGGCCCAGTGCATTGTGGGTAAAAGGCGCTGCAGCCTGTCAGTCAGAGAGCGGCGGCCTGTGGAGGTCACGCCTCGACGGGCCAGTAAATAAGAGATTATGCATCGAGCAATAAAACTGCAAAGTATGTCGGATTCGGTGTGTATCTTCGTGTGCGTGCGTGCGTTCCTGTGCGCGCGTGCGCGCGTGTGTGTGTGTGTGTGTGTGTGTGAGTTTTTCTGTGTGTTTGTGTGTGTGCAGGGTTTTATCAGGAATGCAATATTCACGGCTGAGTTTGCACTTTCAAAGCAAGGCCTGGCAATAATTCGGAACATGACTATGAAATGGCACGTGTGAACGCCGTATCCTGTATTGTAGATGCCTTTTTTTCCCTTTTCTTCTCGTTTTTTTCTTTACCTTGAAATCTTCTATCGTTTAAGAGATCTTTTTTCTAAATATTCTTTTATTAACAAAATCCACTCACGCTTCCTAAATTTCTTACATTTTCCTAAATTACGCCTACTATATCTATATCACAGCATTTATGAGTTACTGTTATGTCACTATATTAGCGTATATTACCGTATGGAACCTAAACGTATCACCAGTTTTATGGAAAGCAACCAAAAGCGGAACATAATTCTTAAAGGAGCCACGTCCCATATTTAATAATTAAAACCATCAAGTTAACATGGAAATGAACAACAAATTAATATTAAAATAATCATTTTGAGAGTGAAATAAATATCAAATAATGAATATTATTTTATAGGGAAGAGATTTATATATTTATAACATCTGGTAGTGTATTAATTAAAAAAATTAACACAATTCTTAGTGTATAAAAAACATGAAGCGTATTCATTTATGGTGCCAATGAGAACAGAATATATATATATATATATATATATATATATATATATATATATATATATATTATTTTTTTTTTTTTTTTATTCATTTATTTATTTTTCTTTTTGTATGTATTTATTTTTTTGAAAATATTATTGAAACATGTACACTGTGCAAAGTATCCTGTACTGTTTCTTTTTTTATTTAAAAAAACAATTCAATATTTATTAAAAAAATAGTTTTTTTTTATGTATTTGCAATTATGCTTAAGGTTTGGGGCCTCATCTTAGTTTGAATGAACAAACAAATAAATATATATATATATATATATATATATAATTTGTTTGTTCATACAACTAAGATGAGGCCCCAAACCTAAGCATATAATTGCATATATATATATATATATATATATATATATATATATATATATATATATATATATACCGATATATAGAGAGAGAGAGAGAGAGAGAGAGAGAGAGAGAGAGAGCCATACCTGATTATGCCTCTCCTAATTGTGCATGTTTTTCAAAGCCATTTTCTATGAGACTGCACAAATCCATTACATCTGTGGGGTGTGAGGGAATTCGTGTGTGTGTGTGTGTGTGTGTGTGTGTGTGTGTGTGTGAGAGAGAGAGAGAGAGAGAGAGAGAGAGAGCCCTCATTAATTTTCACTATATCTCTCCATGAACTTATCAATACTGTTAGGGTCGCGGTTAATAAGAGCAGGGACTGTAGGTGTGTGTGTGTGTGTGTGTGTGTGTGTGTGTGTGTGTGTGTGTGTGTGTGTGTGTGTGTGTGTGTGCATGTGTGTGCGTGTTGAGAGAGGCTCACTGCTTACTACTGCAGCAGATAAACTCTGAGTGAAGGGTTTTTACACACACACACACACACACACACACACACACACACGGTATTGCCACAAGTTTGAGGACACCTGCTCCAGGTTTGCTATGTGCTTGATCTGAATCACATTATACATTTTACATGTGATTACTTTCATTTGTCCACTAGGTGGCGCTTTGAGTTAACATTCTACGGATAAAAAGTTTCAAACCCTTGAACTTTATTTGTAAAACAAATAAAAATAACATTTTCACAAGTTATTTAATGACACATTTGTTTCTCAGTAACTTTAACGAGTTACTGTTACGTTAATTTTGTGATAAAATTGCGTAACGCCGTTACATGTAACTAGTTACTCCAACGCTGGGTACTGATGCAGGGTGAGGAGAACGACAGCGGCGTCAGTCTTCATCCCAAATACACGCCACATACAAAGACGCAGTGAAATGAGAGACACACAGAACGAGAAACAGAGAGAGAGAAATACATAGCGGGACAGAGAGACAGATAGGATGAGACAGAAACTAGGAAGAGAAAAAGAGACAGATAGAATGAGACACGGATTGTCTTATAATTGTATGTAATAGTGACTGAAAGCGCAAATAAAAACAGAAGTAAGGTTTTCACACCACCAGCACGTGTTCACGCGTCTGCCCTGTTTTCCACGTGATACGTTTTTGGACTTTTTCCAGCCGTATGTCGTCCCTTCAGTAACTTCAGTACCACAAAATGGGTTCCACTGGACGTCTTCGGATGTTTCCGGTAGCATGAAATTTCCCCTTCAAGCCGTTTCAGCAACACAATGCACATAAAATAAAAATTAAATAAATAAATAAATAAATAAAAAGGCTCCATGACGATTTGCTTTCATGGATTGGAGTGGATTATCTCCTGCTATATAGAGCTCTGTCCCATTCGAACACCCTTTTTTTGGGATGAAAACACCGAATGCACCCCGGGGGCGTCCGCACGTCGCCGATATTACAAATGTCCACAGAATTCCTGGAGAACATCTTCTTGACGTTACTTGAACAATAAATCGGGATTTAAAAAGAAACGCAATCTTATGCTCGAGTGTCCACAAAGTGTTATGTTATAATCCGGGCTCTGAAGGAAAGGGAAAAAAAAAGAATAAAATAAAAAAACGAATAAAGCTACAATCTAATGAATATCAAAATAGCGCCGTGTGAGTCGACGCGAACGAGACGGACATTGAAGCGCGGATGGGGAATAAACCCGATAATCCTTTCTTTTATTCATTCCTTCGTTTTGAATTTTATCTCGCTGCGTACGTGTGAATCGGGGCCCCAATTTCCCTTACACAGGGGTCCTGATACGAAGGTGAAAAGGATGACTTTTGGGGTGGGGGTGGGAGCACACACACACACACATACACACACACACACACACACACACACACGCTCTCATTCTTTCTCTCCTGAGCCCGGGCCTCTTAAGGCTAGACCTGCGATGTAATTAGACAGATAAACTCTCTGATCACTGGCTTAGAGATAAAACCCCTTGGAGAGGAACACACACACACACACACACACACACACACACACAGACGCAGGCATACACGCCAGTCCATTTATTTAATTTATTTACACACACACAATGCAAACAGAATTAATTTGTCGCCGCGACATAATAAGCCGGCAATTATTTTATGGCGGAGATATTACGCGCATTAAACATTCATGCGCTCGGGAATTGTTTCTTCACCGTCGGCCATCAGCAATAAACTATTTAATGATATGCATTTAATAAAACGCCGGCCGATCGCGATGGCAAAAAACAACGGAAAATGAAAAGAATATTTGCGAGCCTGGAGAGCGTGACCCGAGTCGCATTTGCTCTAAAAAAAAACAACAACAAACAAATAATAATAATAATAAAAAAAAAATATTTATTTATTTATATAACAAGACACATACACAGCAATGATTTAGCATGGTATACTGGGAAAATGTCCCATTACAAAGTGAGTCCCCATTAAGTCTTATGATAGTTAGTGGGGACTCACTTTGTAATGGGACATTTTCCCAGTATTCCAGTATACTAAACCATTCCAGGAGGATATTCCACTAGAGTTTGCGCTTATTCAGAACCAAGGGCCTCGGGAAAGCAATAAGGTGCCCAGTAGGGTGGGTTTTCCACACGTATTTCCAACCCATGGAAAGCAGAATTTTTCAGAATTCCGTATTCAATGACATTATGTGAGAACCTTATAAGGCATGGAAAACACACACACACACACACACACACACACACACACACACACACACACACACACACACACACACACACTGGAAAAGGTGTGTGCCAATACTTTTAGTCTCGTCGTTGACATTTTTGCCATTTAGAAAGGAAAAATTGTAACATTTATTAAATTTTATTGGGATTTTATTGCCGTAGTTTACTTTATTTATTCTTATTTATTTTATTGACGTGTAAGCAAACCGTTTTATTTTTTGTGAATGTAAATTGCAACTATGATTGTAGTTCATCCTTTATTTCTTATCCTTTTATAGCTACATAAATAGAGTTTTATTCATATGAATCTTCACGTTACAAACGCATCATTTTTACTGTTTTTTTTTTTTTTGTCGATCGACGTTTTTCTACATTATTACTTATTTATAATGTCGTCATCAAGCTCCTTTTGTTTTCTTAAACTGGTGGCTTAGCACACGATGGCTTTTTTTGTTATTGATTACACAAATGTTCGGTATGATTTCCGAGCCCCAGTGGGAGCTGTTTTTGCTCCTGGGAAGCAGGTTAAAGGGTTAAACAGCTCGGCTTGTCAACGACTCGTATCTGTGGGTGGTGGCATTAGAGAGATAACCCTCCGTGACACACACACACACACACACACACACTTTCCATTAACCTGCATTGTAAGGCCACCCACACCCGTTCAAGGTCTTTCATTGGTTAGACCTAGAAATGATTATGACAGTGTTTGCACACACACGAAAAAAAAATTCTCTAAAATTGCTCTTTATTTCGTTATTCTCCGATTCATCTCTGTAACGTTGTTTCATCGCGGCATTGAGGGAGGGAAAAAAAGTGATAGTAGCAAAAATATCAGCTCGCCAACATGGACAACCAGGAAAACGGTAACAATACAGTCAAGCTGTACGTAAGGAGTCTCCAGTGTCAGCTGATGGGGCAAAGAATCACCAGCTGTAAGCGGGAACAGGAACTTACTTGCCTCATAAACATTCCCGGGTGTAACTGGAAACAGATTAAAAACTCCTTTTCCAATCAATAAAAATGTCATTGGGATGCAGGACGCGGTATCTCCGTGGTTAAGATGTAATTCCGCTCGGAAGGTCACGAGTTCAAATCTCAGCACTATTAAAATGCCACTGCTGAATTACTCAGGAACAAGTTTGAGAATCCTTGACAAGCCGTTTTTTTTTCTCTTTTTTTCCATGGATTTCAGGAACGCATGGAAGAAACCGGATGGCGGTTTTCAGCGTGCTTGGAATTCATTCATTCATCTTCTAGCGCTTTATCCGATCTTCCCTCGGGTCACGGGGAGTCTGTGTCTATCTCAGGCGTCTATGGGCATTAAGGCAGGATACACCCTGGATGGAATGCCAACCCATCACAGGACACACACACATACACACACACACACATTCATACACTAGGGACAATTTTCCAAGGTGCCAATCAACCTACCGTACATGTTTTTGGACCGGGGGAGGAAACCGGAGAACCCGGAGAAAAACCCGGAGAGAACATGCACAAACTCTACACACACGTGGCCGAGATGGGAATCGAACCCGGACCCTGGCGGTGTGAGGCGAACGTGATAACGGCTAAGCCTGTGCTTGGAATTATTCGTCGCTATTTTCATTTTGAACGAAATTCCATTCGCATTTTCGAAATCAAAGCGTGAATGCAGTTTTTAAGGAATTGCGCACTTTACGAAATGGACGGAGAAATGATGGGGAAAAAATATCGCACCACGCTGGCGAATTAGTAATTCCACAGTGAATTGTGTTTTGGGGTGGATGAAGACCTGGCAACGTTGGTCGCCTCAACTTTTGGCATTCAAGCTTCAAGTGCAAAATGACTTTCCATGAATTGAACAATGATTCCGTTCGGTGCTGCAGATACGGCGAATTACAAATACAGGCAGAAAACAGTGCTGGGGAAAAATAATCTCTTTTTTTTTTCGAGTGTATGAATTTTTGGTTGAAATCTGGCAACCGTGACAGTGTTAGATTTGCTAATAGGTAGCAGGTAGCCTGCGTTCTATTGGTAGAAATGCTTATAATATGGGCCGTTTCAATCGGTCGAGAACAACTCCAGCATCGGCGTTGCGATATTATGGGCTTTTGCCCCTAATAGACAGTTTATGAGATGAGACTGCTCCCTACTGAGTCAACACGTTTACTGAATTTAACTTGCTGTCAGGTTCTAGCAGCCTCGGCATGCACGGTGAAAGGCTTTAATGAGAATCTAGGAGGGGTGGTTCGCATTAGCTTCAGTTCTCACCTACTAGACGTCTGATTATTTTATTTATTTATTTATTTATTTTATTTTTATCCGTCTCCTCTGCTGGACCTCCACGACTGCGGCATCATGGAGGTTATACGGATGTCAATGCTGCAAATCACATTCTAATGACAAAGCCATATGCTCCAGGCCTGAATCCAGTCATTGTCTTGTAGCTGTCTCATTTTCTCCCATCGTGTATAATATAGTGTAGTGTTGATACGCTCCGTGTTTGATCGACTTTACTCGCAGCTGTTCGGCTTTGCTAGATCTAATCCGACCAGTACACAGTATGGTGAAGATGCAACACACTTCATATATATATATGTATATATATATATATATATATATATATATATATATATATATATATATATATATATATATATATATATATATATATTTCATTAATTCATTCATCTAAGCTCTACCTCTTTATCCGATCTTTCCTTCGGGTCACGGGGAGCCTGTGCCTATCTCAGGCGACTATGGGCATTAAGGCAGGTTATATATATATAGTATATATATATATATATATATAGATATATATATATATATATATTTGTAGATATAATAATATTTGACTACATTTTGGTTTTGTATTTCCACATTTCTGCTTTTATTTATTTTTATTATTGCAAATTGCCAGACATTATATTATAATTAAAGTCGTTATTTTTAAAGTAAAAATAAAAATAAGGAGAAAAAAATATATATCTTTCGGAAAAAAGGAACCTGAATATTGGTCTGATTGGAATTTGTATTTTTTTTGTTTCGATTTGGGCAAAATACAAAATAAAGAACAAAATAAAAAAAAAAAAAAAAAAAAAAAAAAAAAAAACATCTTGTTTTTGTGTTGTGTCTGGCGTGTCTATGGTTTTTCCTTTTTTTTGTTTTTTTTTTTTTTGCATGGCATCTGTTCGTGTGATAAATCAGTGATTCTGTGGGCCACGGGGCCTCCTGGAGCGGCCATGCTACACTGCTCGGCTTCCTCGTGTGTGACCGGGAGCATTGTTCTGCCAAACACACACTCACACGCCGCTTACTTTCCAGGTTGGAGATTCAGAAAGAAGTTTTTTTGTTACGTCCCTGTGCGATGCTTTTTGTTAATATATACACAACACTTAAAGGGGGAAATTTCAATCCTCGGTTTCAGTGCTTACCTGCTGACAAATCCGAGTAAAACCTCACCGTTTGACTCTGTCGCTTGTAGAGTTAAATACATGAAGCATGTACAATAGACACATGTATTAAGACATCCTGCTTTTCCAGCTATATATATATACTATATATATATATATATATATATATATATATATATCTATATATATATATATATATATACTATATACTAGTATATATATATATATATATATATATATATATATATATATATATATATATATATATATAATATATATATATATCTATATATATATATGTGTCTCCCCCAGTCAGAGACACGCAATTATCCTGGACATTTATGGATGAGGCGGAAGGTGTTTTTCCGTTCACTTAATCCAGGAAACCCACACATTGCAGCAGTACAATGAGCCTGTGCACAAAGCCATGAGGATCTTTACATGCCTTATAAATGCCTGGACGATCTCCTTCTATAGAGCTAGTAACCCTTACTGAACAAAGAATTTCTAACCTTTACGAACACCCTCGTAAAACAAACGTCCACACAATCAAATCTCAGAAGAGTGGAGTTTATTATAACGCCAAATTAGAGACGATGTGTGGAATGCAATGCGCATGGGGAACGGATGGGATTCTCCCAGTTCAGAGTGAAAGGAAAATTTCATGCTACCGAAAACATCATATAGAAGAATTTCTGTATATAGTTTGTGATCCATTTGAATGTATTGCGATGTGCAATTTTTTTTTCTGACCAATGAAGCATTGACAGCATTCAAGCCTGTATCATTTCATTGAATCAAATGTAGTAGTGACTAAAGTGTCAGGCAAAAGTGACTCAAACTAAATATTTGAAATGTTTATGTTTATTTGTACATACAGGAAAGCAATTGTTGAAGTATGTAATTTTAATGGTTATGCGATGGCTCGGTGATGAACACTGTGGGTTACTGTTTGGAAGGTTTGAAGGCAACAAGTTGCCATGGTTGGGGCCCTTGAGCAAGGCCCTTAACCCTCTCTGCTACGATGGGATATGCCAAGATATATTACCGTATAGAATATGTGTACAAATGTTGACCAATTTTAAGAATTACATATTTTTGAAGTCTTAATAGTCTTAATTAATAGTTTCAATCAAGATATTACCCAATTCCAAAACTTTGTCATGGACGAAAAAATGTATTTCAAACAGTCATTAATTATATAAATATAGTGATAATTATATCTTTTATATTTTTTTTATATTGTTTTATATTTGAGGCACGTCTCGTGGCGTGTGGAGTTTGCATGTTCTCTCCGCCAGATCCTTTTCCCGGGTTCTCTCAGGTCATGTTTGTGACCTTGGACCTTGCTTCGCCCTGGGGTTGGCTCCATCCAGGGTGTATCCTGCCTTAATCCGGTCCCGTGACCCAAACAACATGCAGGTAGTTGAAAAAATGAATGAATGAATGAAATGTTGTATTTTACCCGATTGTGTGAAATCCCGAAAGGTTCAGTATCAGTGCAAGTCGTGGTTAAATAGTGAACAGAAGAAGTTTTATATTTTACTTCGCCCTGCTAACAAGAAAAGGTTCGACCGGTTGGTTAAAAGGACAGAACACGAGTTAAAAGGACGACGGTCTTTTCAGTGCCGCTGTGAAATCCTGTGTTGGGTCGCGACCCTTTAGTGTTCAAATCCGCGCTCGGGAAAATGGAAGCCAATACATGCTTTAATCAGATTCTTAGAAAAAGGTTTGGATTTTTATTTCTCCAATTTAAAAAAAGAATTGTATTATTTTTCACTGGTATATATTAAAGTCTGATTTGTCGATAGTTGAGACAAATATATATATATATATAGATCTATATATATATATATATATATATATATATATATATATATATATATGTGGTGTGTGTGTGTGTGTGTGTGTGTGTGTGTGTGTGTGGTGTGTGTGGGGGGGTTGTTGTGGTTGGATTGGTTTTTTTTGTTTTTTTGTTTTTTTTTTTGCTAACCAATTTGTAAACACAACCAAATAAATAGAAGTATCTTGTTTACATTAAAAAAAGACAAATTCTGCATTATAGATATGCATTTAACATTTAACACTTTAACATTTTCACACTTCACATGACCTTTTTGCGGTATTACAGGATGTGCTAATAAAATTGTATTGAAAAATAACATTTTATAATTAATAATAAAAAACTACATTTGCATGCATTTGTTTGGCAGTCAAGTATTCACCACAATTCTCGCCCGTTTCCCTTTTATGTTTCCCTGTTTTATGTAACAGCGACCGTTGTGTCTTAATAAACGTTATTAAACTTAATATAGTTGCCTAGTTTGAAGAAATATATAATTTTTGTGTTCCGCGTTTGTCATTTGTGTTTTGAGCTAAAATAAAATAAAAAAAAATCACTCCAGCTCTTGATGCAGAAATCAAGTGATTCAACGCCACCTGCTGGAGACTTTGGTCACTTTGTTTTGGAGACAAATTGGTCAGCAAAATGGTAAAAGAGGTGTCATCTAAAATAAAGAAAGCTAAAGATTTGCATAATGCAGTATTATGAAATTCTTTATACGTACATACTTATTTTTTATTGTGAAAACTCTGAACTTGAATTTAACATTTTAACAGTTTTATTGATGTTTATTTTTACATTGTTTAATTCTTTTATTAATTCGCTTATTCTGCCCTTGTTTTATTATGTTTCACCGCCCCTGCCCCTAAGGAAAGCGGTATAAGCACGTTAAAGCTTAAAAAAAAATCAAGTCAAGACATTTGAAGTGTGTTTAAGTTTTTACTCCAAAAAATAACGTTTTACTATAAAATTATAAGACGTTATTTCGCGAATATTAAAATGCAATAAATCTCACGGAGATTTATTTTCAATGCGAGACGAAAATGTACTTACTCGCATTTTTATAAACGTGTACTTTCTGTTATCAATTTGAACTCCTTAATGAAGAGTCATACTTTATTTATTATATGTTTCGTCCTATTTCCTCAAATTTAAAAGCTATTCGAAATATATCAGCAAGAATTTAATGGCATTATCCTTTGTTTTAGTGATTTAACGCGTTTTGCGAAAAACTTCTGGTTTTCCTCCTGCTGCTGTTTTTGTTTCAATATTGTTATTTATTTATTTATTATTAAAAAAAAAAAACATCATTGGCTCTGCTAAAGAGCGCTGAAGTTTGTGAAAAATAAAAGCTAAACGTAATTAACACCCTGCAAGCTACAGATTTGTTGTGTGGTTAAACAGGACAAGGGTAATTACGCGTATAAGAGGGGAAAAAAAAGAGAAAAAGAAAAGAAAAAAAAAGAAAAAAAAAAAAAAAAAAAAACAAGGCCTGCTTTTCTTGCAGTGAGCGTAGCGTCGGCTCAGGTTGATAAAGAATTGTAATTAGTGCGCTGTGAGTGTGTCGGCCTCCCAGACGTGGCGTGTTCATTACTGCACCACGAAGCCAGCCACTTCACATTTATCTCCGCGTCGAACGCGCCTGTGTGTCCGCCAGGCAGCTCAGCATTGAGCTCCGGCATTGTTTAAAGGCGAGAGAGGAGTAGAAACCTGTGCGAAGCCTTGACATGCTAATACAGCGTCTCACTCCCGACCTTCCCCGACACTGAAGCCCGATCATCAACACCGTCTTCCTCTCCCAAGGTCACGTCTCAGGACTCCACCTCTACCACTCAGATCTCCAGGAACCCAAAGAACCCACAGAACCCACCTTTTTCTCTCGTTCAGTGCAAATGTTTTAGTGACGCTGAAGGTATTCAGCAAACATATAGCTACTTTATTTATTTATTTATTTATTTATTTATTTGTGTACCAATATTCGCACTTTTTTTTCTTCTTTTTTGCTGCTGATGCACCGCTTCGAACCACAAAAAATAAATACATTTTAATCAATTTGCAATCATATTTACTGATATTCTAATATGCATCCATTAAATGAAATATATTTTTAAAGTATCATTTATATTTTCCCTGCAAAACAATTCATTCTTTCATTAAGGAATTTTGAAGGAAACCTTTCTAGTATGGATTATTTAAGTATTTTTAATGCAATTAACAATTGTGTATTTATATTTTTTTGTGTGTGAAAACGCCTATTTTTTTATGTTAAGGAATATACAGTTAAAGTATTCCTATAATTAAAACAGCTTTTTGCAGCTTTTACAGAATACAAACGGAACAATTCTTTTTCTTAAAGTATATAAAAACCCTGTGCTGCTTTTTTCCTTTAAATAAATCTATATATTTTTTAACGGATGCTTTAAAAAAAAAAAAAAAAAAACCTATCCCATGAGTTAGTTTGTAATGTTGATTCGGATTTGTAATATTTTTACATTTTAGCTGTTTTCTTTAATACAACAACGATCAACATTTTATTATAAAAACGCAATTTTTTGGAACATTACTATAAATAAACCTGAACGTATATCCATTATTGCTTTTAGGACTTTTTTTTATATGTACGTTACTTATTGATTGATTTATTTCGCGCTTATTCGTGTGAGAAATAGATCAGCGGTGTCTCTCTTGGAGATCAACCCGAGCGTGTTTGTTCTTTAAACATCAAGTGACCTGGTGCTTCACTTTTCTTCCTCTTCCTTCTTTCCTTCTCCTCGTCCTGCGACGTGAAATAATAAAGCGGAAAGGTGAACAGCTGAGATGACGTGAGATGTTCCTCGGGCGGCGGCGGCGGCGGCGGCTGCGGCGGCGGCGAGACGCGGGGAGCGTGTAAGTCGGGCTCTCACGTGGACGCCGCTATCTGCTGCTCTAGGAGGACGTTATCGGCGTTATTAGAGCGCGTTAAACAGCAGACAAGAGCGAGAAGACACCCGGCGAAATTGGAAGCTTATTGTGATTGATGGCTTCCTATTAGGCTGCGGCGGCGGACGGAGGGGGAACCGAGGAGCACTGAGTTGTAACACAACAGATTACCTGAGCCTCCAGTCTCCCGAAGGATGTTTAAATAAAACATAGTCGCTTTCTCCCTCTCTCTCTCTCTCTCTCATCTCTCTCTCTCTCTCTCTCTCTTTCTTATTCCCTCTCTTTCTCTGCACACCTATCTCACACGTCACGTGCAATTTGCTCGCGTCTCTCCACTCAATAAACCGGCCTTGCTCTTATATTTCCTTTCATGAACCAATGTGAGATTCCACGAAGAGGGAATTGGGCTTACTCTCGGACTAAAAAGGAAAAAAATGCAACACACACACACACACACACACACACACACACACACACACACACACACACACACACACACACACACTTTTTTCTTTCTTTCTCAGTGTACCATGCCAGGATGATTGATTGTGACCCGCAAACTGGGTGTCCGGGTTTTTTTTTTGTTTTACAAAAATGACTCTGGCCCATACTGGTTACCTTGGGCAGACAGAAATCAATATTTCACCATTAAAATCCATCAGAGGAGAGTTAGCAGCGCAGCTGTCCGAGCCGGCCCCCTTCTCCTTCTCCTTCTTCTTCTTCACCCCCCCCCCTTTCTTTTTTTTTTCTTTTTTCTTTTGGCGAACATTAAAGCCGACACTTGTACTACACGAGTAATCAATATATACTGCTCCACAAATCATTTGTGGTCACCTTTTTTTGTGTGTGTGTGTTGGTCGTGATGGATACCTGGAGGAGTCGTGATTCATTTTGTCACCCCATTAAACCGGACCATGTCGAGGTTCTTCTTTCATTTCATCTCCACAACACGAGTCGTTTTCCATCCTTCAGAGTGAGAGAGAGAGAGAGGGAGGAAGAGAGAGAGGGAGAGAGAACAAAGAGCACCAGGCTGTAGTTTCAATAAAGGGTATCTATAGAGATTTGGGGTGTAGTGGAGTGTGAAAATCCTTTTGAGCGAGGACAAACATGCTTTGAGGCCAAGCCACATGCCTGACATGCAAAATCTTCCATTATACATTTATAGCATAAATCCGACCTGCAACAATTACTGTTTTTCCACTAATTAGGATTTCATTTACTTCCTTCTGTACTTCATAAATATTTCGCAAGACACCGGTCTCAAAACAGCATGTTGGTTTCTTAGACACTTTGTCAGATCAGCATTTCTTTTTTAAATAGCTTTTTTTTTAGTACGGTACACACAATAAAAAAATAGTATTTCTGTCGCAAATATGAAACATAATATATACATAATTTACATAACTATTTTCTTCCAATTTCACTAAATTGCCTAAAAAATCTGACCTAAAAAATAGACTGCTACTTTAGTGTATGTATGCACATTATTTGTTATTGTTTTTATCACAATTTTTAAATAATAAATAATAATAAATAAATCTTGTGCAATAATTATTTAATGGTTTCTTGTTATATTATGTGCAAAAAAACCACCAATGAAACTGGAGACTCCTTCCTTTAAATATGGAGTAAATATCTCCTTGCAAAAACCATCACCGCATAAACGCTTCCATGTTTGTCTTTGTTAAATAGCAGTGTGTTTCCTAATCCGTTTATTATTAGCCTGTATCCAAGGCAACAAGCTATTACTATGGAAACGATTTTGTACGCTAATGTAAACTGTAACTGCGCTACTGTCGAAGCTGCTGCGATAGAAAAGCGATCGACGCGTTTCGACCAATCAGAAGCCAGAACAATTCTGTGGTGTAAAGACGTATATAACTTATGCTCAGTGAAACTTGAATGAAAGGCATCACAATGCTGGCATGGTGGATTTGTGTGTGTGTGTGTGTGTGTGTGTGCGTGTGTGTGTGCATGAGTGTGTAATTTTTTTTCCATTCTCAAGGACAGCCTATATGGCAGGTGCTGGTCCTTGGCACGCGCGCACACACACACACACTCACGCACACACACACACACACACACACACACACACACACACACACACACACACACACACACACACACACACACACACACTCAGTGACTGGAGAGATTGTCCTCATCACCCCATATGCTGTAGTCTACCTGCTGCAGGGAGGATTATTACTACAAGCAACTGTCATTAAAAATGGATTTATTCACCCACGGCAGGAGATGAGTCGCCCTCCTGATCGCGTGTGTGTGCCCTCACCCTATGACACGTGTACACACATATACACACACATACGCAATCCCTAACACTCTCATAAACCATGGGCAAGTTGCATTTGGTTACCTGTTAAAACAGTGTATAATCAATCATGTTTGCAAAGCAAATGATGCTATAGCAAATCTTTCTTCCCTCACTAGCCAGATCTCCATCTCTCTGATAACACACACACACACACACACACACACACACACACACACACACAGCTCAATGTGTCACCATGAACCTGCAACGTGTGAATTTGCCTCTTCTCGAAACATAAGGACACCAAAAAAACACAGTACAATATAAATTGCAATAGTAAAACTCTCATAATGACTTGTGGTTATGAAGGCCAAAAGCGTTGATGACTTTCACACCCGAAATCCAATTCCAACCTTCAAGAAGGGCTCGTCATGACCTTACTAACTCACCAATGTCTCAAACTTGACTGAGCAACCTTTGTTGAGGGTTTACCAAGACTTCCATCACATCAATCTGGCACTATTGATCATAAAACCTTCACCCCACACACACACACACCCCCACACACACACACACACACACACACACACACACACACAACTTTCTACCTTGTTTACCGTAAAAGCAAATTGTCCAGTGTATGAGCAGCAACTGGAATGTAAATCATAAACAAACTAACGAACATCAAAACAGGTTCCCTTCTGGGAATTTAGTCATTTTTATTGAATTCTTGCTGGAAGCACACACAACAAAAGGTCACGCCAGACAAAGCACTGATCATAACCGGCTTGGAGAAACAGCGGTTATTTGCGGTAACATTTCCGAAACGTTCCCCCGAAAAGGGGGCGAATCAAACCCACGGGTGCCCGGCGAAAGTTAAGTTCCTTCCTTCATTCCCTAACAATTAGCCTATTCCTAAGCCGCGGTGACAAGTTGTGAATACAATGTGTGCGATACGCCAGCGGATTCACTGGACCTCCATAAATTAATTTGTGCCTCAAGACAATGTGCTGTAATCGCGTATTCCCAAAGTCTTCCTGCTAAAGATTCATAAAGGGAGGCTAAGAGGTGGTAAGGGAGTTAAAAAAAAAAAAAAAAAAAAAAAAGGATGGTGCTTCCGTCGCAGAGAAGAAGAGGAGGAGAAGGAGGAGGAGGGATGGGGAAGGGAAGAGAAGAAAGGGCTGAAACGATAAGTAATTACAGCTCGGCAGTCCATTCATCATCCGCTGCTGAGCGCAGTATCCAGGGTCTCCGCTGTTATCAGCGGTATATAGAGCGAGTGTCAGCAGCCCTGAATAAATCTCCTTCTGCCTCAAACTGATCCGCCATTAGCAGGCCTTGGCGCTGCCTGATCATCACGTCAAAGAAAAAAATGAAAAAAAGAAAAAAGAAAAACTCCCCGTTTGGGAAAGGAATGAGAACCAATGTTTGAAGATCCTGCTTCTTCCTAGCAGGAAAAAAAAACAAGGTATTTCAAAGAAAAGTGAGTTCAGAATCACTGAACCAATTTCTCCGCCTATACAGTTTAGTGATTTGCTGATTTCTTTGCTAATATTACACTCAGGACGTCGTTCACACCGATCCGACTCGCATGAAGTTACAAAACATCTTGCTTGCGATATTTGAAAAAGGGTTGCATCCCCCCCCCCCCCCCCAAAATGCGGACTTCTTTAGCAATCCTTTAAATCGCTTTTTTTTGTGCATGCAGGCTTGCAAACACACGAACACAATAAATGGTGTATTTTAGAGGCCTGGCTTGTTATTGTGCTGGAAAACCTGCAAAGCATGAGCTGCTCTGAGGTTTAAACCATTGGGGGGAAAATATATATATAGATCAAGGTGTTTCATCTCCTCTGTTAGCCATTACAAGTCGAATCAGGAAGCAATGTGACAAGTTGAACCGATCCCATTACGAGGAGAGCTTTGACACCTGGTCCCGACACCCAGATTAACTTTTCCAGGGGGACAAGGGATTAGTTCTCTGGCTGAAAAATAGCCTTTACATTTTGCCAAAAGTTACTGAGAGTCTATTAACACCAAAGGTTCAGGATTCTCCAATGGTGACACATTAGAATGCAACCACACTTGATGGTGTACTTTGACAGCGAACAGTTAAGTGTTGTTGAATACACGACTCTGATTGGTCAGAAGGTGATATGGCAGGACAGTAGTTCCAGCTTTACCGTTTAAAATCAGTAAAGAGATTTGAAGAGCAAATGATTTACAAAAGTCAAATTGTTTGATATGACGTTTTTATTGTTTTGTCAAGTGTTTATTGCAACGTATAAAGTTGTTAATAACTACAAGGCAAGCGTTTCCACTCGTGTATCGGGAACAGCACACACGAATGCAACCATCGTTTTTTGGTTGTGTAGTGAGTCTTGTTAAATACTCGATTCTGATTGGTCCGAAGGTGTCATAACTGCACAGTTTATTAATATCGATTTTTGTGAAACATATTTTTTCGCCTCACACCGCCAGGGTCCGGGTTCGATTCCCGTCTCGGCCATGTGTGTGTGGAGTTTGCATGTTCTCCCCGTGCCTCAAGGGGGGTTTTTCTCTGGGTTCTCCGGTTTCCTCCCCCGGTCCAAAAGCATGCGCGGTAGGTTGATTGGCACCTTTGAAAAATTGTCCCTAGTGTATGAATGTGTGTGTGTGTGTCATTCCATCCAGGGTGTATCCTGCCTTAATGCCCATAGATAAAGCGGTAGAA
Organism: Kryptopterus vitreolus; assembly: GCA_030449085.1. Taxonomy (NCBI): domain Eukaryota; kingdom Metazoa; phylum Chordata; class Actinopteri; order Siluriformes; family Siluridae; genus Kryptopterus; species Kryptopterus vitreolus. Next base: position 293,724 of record JACRUU010000029.1, on the reverse strand, counting down.
AATGAATGAATGAATATTTTTTAAAGATATGAAGGAAAGGAGTCTCCAGTGTCAATTTTGTCATTCTTTGTCAAAGTGCTTTTCCCCCTCCGTGTTTAGAACTGGAAAGAGAGAACGGGAAACGTGTTTTCACGGCCAATTCAGACTAACTCTAAATGGGAAAAAGAGTACAGTATGGAGTGTTTTCAAAGTTCTTTTCTGGTTCTAACGCGCCAATAATATGTTCCCGCATATTTTATTTTTTTCAATACAATTTCACCGCGTTCTAAAGCTATATTTATTTATTTCTTCATTGGCGTGAAAGCCCCGGTGACCGGCAACGATTTTGTAAAAGTGGCTGTGTGTGAAAGCTGGGGTATTTAGTCACCGCGGAAAGGTTCTGCTTGCCTGCACATGCGCTAGCTGCTAATTGAGTGAGGCTTGAAGTAAAGGAGGCGCTCCTCCGGCAGCCTGGCTGTTCCACCGCCGCCGCCGCCGCCGCCGCTGCCTTCTTTCCCTTTACCGAAAACTGTCAGTGTTAATCAAGCCTCATCTCTTAACACCGGGAGAAGAGGCGAAGATTAATATTCCGGCCGAAACAGATGATAAATCATTTGTACATAATTAGCGCTCAGCAAGGTTATATCTGACACGAATTTTTATCTTAATTACGGGGGAAATTTGTTCCATTAATTTAATTTGTCGCGCACGGACGAGCTTCCGCGCCTAACAAAGTTAATCTTACACCTGTCAGCCAGGAGCCAGCCGAGGTAGCGAGGAGCGGGGTTTAGCGACTCGGGCTGAGCAGCAATTGAAATTCGCACCGGCTGCCAAGACCAAGAGCTCGCTCACCTCGCACCTGTGTGTTTTATCGCTTAAGAGTCTCGAACAGACACACTGTCAAGACGGGCTGGGAGAGGGAGGAGGGTGTGTGTGTGTGTGTGTGTGTGTGTGTGTGTGTGTGTGTATGTGTGATGGACCTGCAGCACAAATCAAACAACTCCATTTATACATACACACACATATATTTATATATATATATATATATATATATATATATATATATATATATATATATATATATATATATATATATATAATATACACACAAGTGTGTGTGTGGTGTGTGTGTGTGTGTGTGTGTGGATTTACATTTCTTCTTTCCCTATTTCTTCCGTTTTGTCTCATTATTTATCTATAAATATTATAAATACACCTAAAGCCTATTGGGCTTCTTGTACACACGATAAAACCGATCAAACAACTGCCTTTGCTTAACATGCAAACAGGCAGGAAGGTCAACGCAATGCACAACACACAGGTCATACAGTAACATTTACATGCAAAGACTGCCCCCTGGTGTCCTGCACATAAAAAAACACACACAAAAAAAAACAAAATAGCTCTTTATTTCTTTGCTTAACTTTTTACACGCGGTGGTTATTCGTTTAGAACATTCGTATATGTCAATTCTTTATGATGATGATGATGATTATATTATTATTATTATTATTAATTTATATACATATCCTTATAAACGTCTTGCTCATTAATTTTTCACTACAAATGGTTCAGTATGGAAATGGAAAAGTGCACTTATCTTTAATATAGGCTTGAGTACTGATATATGGTGTTTTGTCATGTTTTCCCCGGGCTTCAGGTTTCTTATGTTATTTTTTCATTTTTTTCATGAATCGTTTAAATCTGAAAACAATAAACAGTTAGCAACTGTTGCTAATTCTCATGTAAAGAGTTCTCATAGTTGCTCTTCACCCAGAAACGTTGATATTACATAATGCACAAGGTCATGACCACGTGACTCATCTGGGAGAGGTTATGGTTGTGTTTGGAAAAGGTTAATACCTGTGAAGTTGTGGTTGTCCATGGTTGAGCTTAAAGGTTGATACCCATGTGATGTTGATCCCCATGAAGTTGTGGTTAGTCTTGGTTAAAGGTTAGTCAAGGTTAAATGCTGAGTCCCATGAAGTTGTGGTTAGTCAAGGTTAAATGTTGAGTCCCATGCGACTTTTATTTTCAGGAAGTTGTGGTTAGTCTTGGTTAAAGGTTAAAGGTTGATGCCAATGTGATTCACATCAAGTAAGTTATGCATATGGTCATGGACAAGGTAAAAATGCCCATAAACCTCTTCAGGTTAAAGTTTGATGCCCATGTGACTTTTGTTTTCAGGACATTGTGGTTGGTTGATTGTCAAGGTTAAAGGCTGATGCCCGTGTAAATACCTTTAAGGAAGATGTGTTTGTGGTTGATCAGGGTTAGGGTGAAAAGTTGATATGCATGTGACGTACCTTGAGGAAGATGCTGTAGATCGTGGTCAAGGTTAAAGGCTGATGCCCATGTGTGTTATTTTGAGAAAGTAGTTGTTGGTCAGGATCATGGTTAAAAGTTGATGCTCGTGTGAGCTAACATATTTATTTACATATTTATTTATTTTTGTCTAGGGTTTGTGGAAAAGTGCAGATGGAAAATGAAACGTCCCTAAAAATCTCTGTGACTGTAGGTAGACTATCAGAAATCAGTGTATAATTCAGTGGGTATTTTGCTGTATGTTTCTATAGCAACATGCTCGTTCAAGTCTTTTCAATGTCCCCTAAAAGCACATACCTGTCCTTCCTGGCTTCCTGTTTGCCTACTAAGACTTCTCATCACTTCCTGCAATAGTGCTTCATTCCTCCCCTTTCATTACGTGCATTTTCTGAACAAGAGAACAGTAAAGCATTATTATCGAAATGATGGAAAGTCGGAAATCGATAACGATTCCCGGTAACAGCGCACCCTGTAGCGTCACATTCATCTCTCATCCTTTATCATGTTTAGTACGTAACAATATATCCGTTTTTGCATCGCAAACGTATTGTAGTAGCAATAGACGTTCTTTCAATGTCTCAAGTCCCTGAAGATAATATTAGGGAAAAAGAAAGTAGCTAAGAGTCTCTTTGCTGATACTGGAGACTCCTTCCAGAATATTAGAATAATAAAAAAAATAAATCAAAGCTACAGGTTTGGAAAATTAAGAAAAAAAATGTAAACAAATCAGAAAGCATAATGATAAAAATAATAATGAATATAAAAAATTAAATAATGATTTTTAAATAAGGAAATTTGCAGAAATTTATGGATTTTGCAAATTATGCATGATGAAATTTTTCTAAACACAGCATATTTGATTTGGCACGTTTTACTCGGGAAAACTCCCGGTTTATCCAGTGACCTGCACTAAGAGTGCACTGGCTTTTGAAACCCTAATGGCTGTGCAACCAGTCTCCATAAATATTGTCCTCTCTTTTTTCCGTCTCACTTTCACTGTATACCTGTAGCGCCATCTCCTGGAGAAATATGTATCCACAACCTTCTTCCGTTGTACCGTTTTTTTTCTTTTACTTATTAAAGAACACATCGGGTTTCTTATCATTCTATTTAATGCACATTGTCATATGTAAATGTTCTAAATGCAAAAAAAAATTATATTATGCAATATGACAGTACAGATGACATACAAATATGACGTAATGCGGAAGTAATGCAAAGAATATTTTTTGCATAAATTGTCAAAATTCTCCAATACAATTAACCATGTTATTAATGTCGTTTCCATTCTTTCGAGCAGTATGGGACCGAATTTAAAGCACTTATCCGGAACAGGGACACAGAGGGCCAGTGAAACAGTAGTGACTGCTGGTGAACAGTAAAATCAGCGCTACTGTTCCCTCCCGAGGTCGATGTTTAAACATCCCTAAGATGCTCTTCAGTGTAATTCCAAATCGTATTGCTGTTAAGATGTGAAATTAATTACTATTGAAGCACGGAATACGAGAGAGGTGCATAGGCCGAGAAAAGACGCAACAATAGAGAAAAACAACAGCAAGGGAAAGAAGGAGGATGAAATAAATAAATAAAGAATAAACTAAAAAAAGAGAAAAAAACAATGACAAAATGAATAGAGAAATGAAAAGAAAAGGAGAAATCTCGAAAATGAAACAAATTAATATGAACCAAACGAAATAAAAGAAACAGACATATCAAAAGTAAAGGATATGAGCGAGAGAGGGGGAGGGGGGGATGGAGAAAGCAGAGGACTGTTCATCCAGTGCTGGCATTGATAATAAATACACAATCTGAATAAAGCCATTTGTTCTTTTCTCCACTCGTTTATCAGTTTACTGTTCCGTTATCTTTCCTGTACATTTACAAGATCAGATGATTTGTTTACTGTCTAAATTGATATCGTGGAAAAGTTTGTAAACAGGATATATCGTGTCTGGTGTCGAATTACGTTACATTTGCGATAACGTTTTCATGAGGACTTGCGTAAGACTCCGGAGCAAAGAGAAGATGGAGAGCAGAAGAAGAGAAAACGCCGCTGGTGTGGCCCTCGCCTGTGCTAAGGCTCTCTCTCTCTCTCTCTCTCTCTCTCTCTCTCTCCTGAGTGTGTGGTGAAGGAGAAAAGTCGCTGAGAGATTTGATCCATGTGCTTATTCTCGTTATCCTCACCACGGAGGGGACGTCTCGCCTTCGACTCCATCCGTTTTCTACGGACTCTCTGATCTTGACGCTCGTTCTCTCCCTCAGCAGGAAGAGGCACTGATCTTCTCCGACACCTCGGGATCTGATTTCGCCACCAGAAAGCGCAGCCGTCCTCCGCCCAGACGGATCAGATCCACCGCACTACGGAGGCACGGAAACAGGAAATAAAAGGTTATCCAGTTTTTACACACTGACACTGGAGACTCCTTCCATAAAGTCTGCTCAAAGAAGTGTGAATATGAACGAGATACGCGGATGAAACCTCTGGTAATCGGCGCCGATGAGGCTTTTCCCGTTTACAGCCAGGATCCGGTCTCCGATGTGCAGCCGTCCGTCTGAAGCGGCCGGTCCGTCAGGGATCAGCGTGCGGATGTAGATCCCTGGGGTATTCAGCGGAGTGTGCTGTACACACAGGGGTGTTGGAGCAGAGCGTGACTTTTTCAGGTTCGAAATTGCAAAGAATGCAAAAAACTAAGTAAAACATCATGAGTACAAACAAGGGGAAACTGTTGGAGAATAAAATACTGGGAATACTGGGAATAAAAAAAAAAGGACTGGGATATATTTTATACTTCCTTCGGTCATCATGGTGTATTAATTCTGAGGTGACACTTTAATTAATCATTTCAACTGCATTTAATATTTAAGTGTAAAAATTCTCAATTTGTGAAATGGAGGTGAATACATTTTAAATTGTACTTAAATACATGATTAATTATAAAATAAATAATAATAACAATATATATAATATATATATATATATATATATATATATATATATGTAAATTTTTTAAAACAATTATTTATTTATTTTTGAGTGGCAGCTGAAGCACTTACGAGTCCGTCGATGAGTCCCATTCCCAGGCCATAGGGTCCCTTGTCCAAGTCCACTACAAAGACGGAACACACAGGGTCAGAGTTATTGCCCAGTGACTGGGCCAGAGGGATGGGGAAAGGAAAGCCACACCCATTAGGAGGGCCTGGAGAAGGACACACACATGCAGCGTTTAAGGTGTATATATACACAAACATACAAGAACATATACACAAATCAAAACTGTACTGAAACAAAAACACACACACACACACACACACACACACACACACATCTGCAACTCACCTTCAGTACCGTGACTGACGTATCCGTTGATGATTTTGTGCTCGGGAGTGGAGCGCGTACACCCATTTGCTGGGATGCGTTCCTTCTGGGCGTGTTTGGCGTACGGATTGTGCGCGAATTCTGGGAATAGAGGTGTGTTCGACGGCGTGGGAAGGCAGGACGGGTCCAGGGCGTGACGGGAGCTCGTTCCGTTTCTGTAATGAGACGGGCGCACTCGTTCTCTGGGTCGCTCCTCGACTCCTGTGCCCTCTCCTCGTCCTCCGTGGGAAGAAACGTGGACTTCTCCTTCTCCCTCTCCACGCTGCAAATACAATTTCGTCATATCATTTTGGTGTGGAAAACAAAAAAAACACATCGGGTGATCAGATATCAGAGAAATGAACAGAAATGATAGAGCTCTCCTGTATTAAAGAGGGTTCAGAACTTTGTTCGAGGTCCTGGAAGTGGCAGCTTGGCAGTTCTAGGACATCTGACGTATATTCATAAAAGGAGTCTCCAGTGTCGGCCCTTTGTAAGAGCGAGAGCTAAAAGTGTACTTAATTATACCATTGAACTCACACATCGTACTTTGCATAATCTCTGCAGAAAAAGTACTGCAGCGTACTCTTCTAAAGGAGATTAACACACACACACACGCGCACACACACGCACGTACACATACACACAATATACATAATCCTGCTATCAGATTTGCAATACAGCTTTAATCCTTTAATCAGATTTATCCATCTTCTGTCTAGCGTTTCGTGCCAAACAGACATCTGAATGTAAATAACTAAACACTGGTTCACTGTAGCATCGGCTTCATTGCACAAAAGTATTTACAATCCAAAACATCTAAAAAAAATGAGTTTCCATGCTGAATTCTCCCAGTTTCAATTCTACTATGTATAAATGTACTAAAGGGTTCAATTCAGCATTTGGTTTGGATTAGACACATATTAACGACCCGGCAACAGATTAAGAACGAGACATTTTAGTGTCAGAAAAATGTCCCTATAAATGTAATAATGATGGAGCAAGTGGTGTCAATGGGGAGGAAAAAACACTCCCTGAGACTTAATGAGGAAGAACTTTAGGTGTATATACGCAAATCATCGCTTGTTATTAGTTCATCACAGCAGAATTATAAATAGCGGGACAGATTATAACGGTCATGATGATCTGCAGGACGAAATGGTAAAGTAAAATAAAAACACCTGTAATGCAAACACGGGCTGAAAGAGCGACTGAGGTAGCCTGGGTAACTGGATCACAACAAACATGCAAATGTGAAATTGATATGGAAGCGGGTGACATGGACACTGAAGGACACACACACCTGAATGTCCTGCCTGTCTGTGCTGCTATGGGTCTTGGTCCGGAGTCCCCACAGAAAATGGCGGATGTAAAGCAACTGTCTGTATAGGCTATCATCGACACATTCACTTTCCAGGTCCACCTTAAACCCAGCGCTGGGTAGGACAATGGGAGGGTGGTTATCGAAGCTCTCCAACAGATCCACTGTACCACACGCACAAACACACACACACACACACACACACACACACACACACACACACACACACACAGAGACACACAAAGATAATATTGCATCACACCACTTAGACCTTACCCCTCCAAATTCACATGGCCACCTTAAATCCACCTTAAAACTATTAGGGTCATTATTTGAAGTATCAGTATCAGTATTATGTATGGTAGCATAGATCACACTGGACATCCCTCACCTGTTCTGTAAACATAGGCCTCGTCTTCGCTGCTTGGTTGCCAGATTGGAACGGAGCCCACCTCGCCGGTCAGCTGGTACTGTGTAAGGATTCGGTGAAGCTGGACCGGTTTCAGGGACGGATGTTCGGCCCGCATTACTTTCCAACTCATCTTTATACCACACAAACAACCGAATTATTAATTCATCGCAACAGAAAGACTTGCCTCAAGGATGTATAGTCGATAATCTGGATATACCGGTTAGGCGTAACATTATGACCATGTGCCTAATATTGAGTCTCTCTCCTTTTTGCTGCCAAGACTTCGAACTTCACAGGATGGGTTCCACTACAACCCTGAAGGTGCTATCTATCTATCTATCTATCTATATCTATATCTATCTATCTATCTATAACGTCTGTCTGTCTGTCTGTCATGTCTATATCTATATCTATATATCTATGCTATCTATCTATCTATCTATCTATCTATCTATCTATCTATCTATCTATCTATCTAATCGCAATTTGATGTCCAATTCTTGCCCATTTTTCTCATTCACATAAACTCTGAGGACCAGAGTTTGTTCACTTCACCTCAGAATCAGTGTTATTCACTTCACCGGTCAGTGGTCATAATATTACACCTAAATGGTGCATTATTTACACCAAAACACCTTCTTTAAAGGGTTTGGCATCTTTAGCGGGCTGAACTTCAAAATGTGTAACCTGTGAGAGCTGTGAGGCGGGAGTGATGAGGATGGTGACCGTGCTGCATAGCTTGGCGAAAAACTTCTGGGCAATCTGGGCCCGCCCTGCCCCTTTGGCCCAGTCGAGGAGCATACGCAGACATGCTTGTATCTGCAACGCCTGGGAGCGATGAAACCAGCCCCTCACTGGTCCTGCACACACACACACACACACACACACACACACACACATATATATATAAACCTTAAAATAAATAAATACAGTGGCAGATTTCCCCCCTTTTGTTCCTGTGTTGAACAAATACACAGTTGCACCTGACACCTCCTATTACAGCGACAAAATAAATCCCTTTCCTGCTGTGTTATCTGTTTGAACATCTGTGTGTGTGTGTGTGTGTGTGTGTGTGTGTGTGTGTTTAAGCTAAGTATTTAACCGTCCTGTCTGTTACAACGCAAAGAGGATTATGGGTGTCTGGAAAAAATATCTGTGACCTCCAAGTGCCCTCTCACTGAACATATGCCACCCAGCTGTCTTTTTTTTTAACAAGGAAAATATGTGATGTAATTCCACATGACGTAGGGACGACACTCAAACGACAAACCTTCACAGGTCCTGGGATGATCGCATATTCAAATATTACTTAATAAAGTTGTATTATTCTTAAATGATTATATTGTATAAAATATTTACAATAATATTTTCTGCTCATTCTCCTGTATTTGACTGCAGCTGTGGCTGGCAGATGTCGGGGAAGAGCGTGCTAGCGAGTATAAAACCGCAACAAATTCGCTGAGGGAAAACAAGAAATAAAAGCAGATTCTGGATCAGAGATGTCAGACATGCAGCAGGGACTGGCCTGATACACACTCGAATCCAGGCCACCAAATAAATTTAGAAACCTTCTCCAAATTAAAAATTGCCTCGTGGACTGCAATTCTGTTGAAAGATAAAAACAGTTTCCCTAGTTTCATTCTTTTATCGAGATCCTTCAACCTGCTCAACGATGAAACAAAGATTAACGTGTACTTGATTGAGATCCTCCAACTGGGTCCAGATGATCCAGATGGTATAATGCGACTTTAACTCAGTCATTATTGAAACCCACGATCAAGAGATCAAGATGAACCTTATCAAGATCATCCAACCTGGTTTGAGACTAACCAAAGATTTGGGGATGGTGATGAACTTTATATACATCATCCAACCCTGCTCAGAGTCAAACTTCGGTCCTAAATTACCTTGAGATCAAGGTAAACCTGATCTAGATCCTCAAGTTTTGGGGGAAGGAGGTGAACCTGATCCTGAGCCTCCGATCTCAAAATAAAGATCCAGGGAGTGAAGCCAAAGCTGATCTACATTCTTCAACCCAGTTAGTGATGAACCAAAGTTCTTGGTGGACCAGACTTAAATCCTCCAACCTGGATGCAGTCAAACCAATAATAATAATAGCCTTTATTTGTCACATAAACATTACAGCACAGTGAAATTCTTTTCTTCGTATATCCCAGCTTGATGTTGGTAGTTGGGGTCAGAGCGCAGGGTAAGCCATGATACGGCGCCCCTGGAGCACAGAGGGTTAAGGGTCTTGCTCAAGGTCCCAAGGGCAGCAGGGTGGCCATACCGGGGCTTGAACCCGGATCTTCCGATCAGCAGCCCAGCGCCTCAGACCACTGAGCTAACCCCTCCCCAGGGTATTATGAGCAGGTTAAAAGCAAATCTAACAATGTAATTCTTGCCAAATAAATAAAATAAAGACCGATTTTGGGAATGTGACAGATCACATCTAGTGAGTTTGATACCGATGCTCTAGAAAAACTGTCGACCTTACAGCACCGAGTAGGAGAAGAAGCTCTACAGCACTCTTCCTCAATTTATTCTTCCACAGGAACAGTCTGTCCCAGAGTAATTACCTGTCTCTGTGACTCAGACACTTTATCCCTGAGAGACTTGGTCCTTTTTCAGAAATTGTGACCCTTACGTACAGAAACAGCAGATGCTTCATCTTGCTAATTGGAGGTATGGTTGTGACTGCGTGCCCATTTATAGTTAGTCTTCCGTACTCCATCAGTAATGGTGGGTTTTCATGTAAGGCTTTCAGCTCGCTGCTTATGGAGATTTTCATGTTCTCTTAGTTCTGGTTGGGATGGACTGACGTGTCTGGGTGGATCAGGGATCTGCACTGGAATCTGCCAAAGCTTTATCCATAATCAATTCTTTGCATGTATTGATGCATGGATTGTTTTGTCCGTCTCAAACAAGCTCATAATGCGTCTCTTTTCCGTCCCTGATCCGAGACCTGGTAACACTAAGAAGTGGTTTTCACTTTCGGTGTCCATTGTTGTTCTTGACTGAAACCTGGAGCGGTTCTTTACCAGTGAAGTTCCTCCACCTTGAATCACGTGATTTTGCCGTCTCGCATGCTGGATGTTTTTTGTTTTTCGCACCATCCGGACAAAACTCCGGAGACTGTTATGTGTGTGTGAAAAGTCGTAGGACCTCAGCAGTTTCTGAAACTGCAGCGCTGCCACATTTATCATCTCTGAGATGGTATTTGATTTGGTCCGGTGAATTATTTTGCTGAATCCGCATCTGAACCGTGGATGAGTGAGCAGTGATGCCCTTGTACACAAGCCTTTCATAAACACCCTAATCAAGCGTTGTTGTTTTTGGCTTTATTTCAACTTAATGAATGCGTGCATAAAGTGTGTGTGTGTGTGTGTGTGTGTGCGTGTGTGTAGTTCACGGGCGACTCCACTCTATTGCATGGTGCGGCACATGACACTAGAGGTCATACTAAACCTCCAGCACAGTTCATTAGGCTGCATTCTCTCTGCTGTATGTCCACTTTCCCATTCTAATCCAGTCCGTCCCTTTCACCTTCATGCTACCTGCCCCACTGCTTCCATCGCCTCTCTTTCTCTATTATCACTGGGAGCAGCTGTTGTCTACATGCTTAATGAAGACATATGATGGAGCAGATATGGCCTAGCAAGCACATTAGTGTGTGTTTGTGGGTAGGGAGCCTGAATGCGGGTACACTTTACCCTCATATAATAAAAGAAGAAAAAGAAGAAGAGCAGGATAAAATGTACAATTTATGAGATGTTTTTTTGAGGACGTGATATTAATCTCCAGTGCTTGTGCTGGTCCTAAGATAAAGTAGTTTTCTTCTTTATTCTATCTTTAACAATCAGATAAAACAGAATATCTGACTAGATATTCATCCATCCATCCATCCATCCATCCATCCATCAGACTGCGGAGGCATCTTTTTAACAATCAGACCGACGGAATATCTGACTATCTACCATTCAAGCATCCATCTATCCCTCCGTCCATCAAATTGTGGAGGCATCTGTGCGACCATAATACAACAACACAGCCACACCAAACTGGCCCCTGAGCAAGGCCCTTAACCCCACAGCTGGTTATTTGTATAAATGAAATGAAAAAAGGGCACCAGGCAAATGTTGCACATGTAAATCATTCCTTGAAATCCTTGAATCACCTTTATCGATGAGTAGATTGAAGAGCGAGGCGTTGGTGAAAAAAAACAGGTAGGCGAACATCTGGCTCTGGATCTCGGCATGGACCTGATACTGCTGCATGAGTTCGGCCGTGGTCTGGAACACACACAGGGCCCGGCGCACGGCCTCGGGCATGACGCACACACTGCACGCACACGCCCGTGCTCCCGTCGGACGCCGGCATGCCTCGGACGACGCCTCGCCTCCAAACGGGCTGCAGTCCAACAAGGCGGGCAACACCACATATAAGGACTGAGGAGAAATCATGCAGAAAACACAACACACAGACACACACACACACACACACACACACACACACACTGACTCACAAATCCAAACAGCTTTATGGACACCACGTGCATGGACAAAATACAGAGACAATGAAGGAGGAGGAAAAGAAATGAGTGATGAGTAAAAAGGAGTGGATTCGGGTGTGTGCATAGTACACTTCCTGTCCAAAATTTACACTTCATCATCTGCCAGATGTTACCTGACCTGAGCGTGGGAAAGAGCAAGTCCATTTCAATTAAATTTGTTAAATTAAATTAATGGTAGTGATACGGTGCTTTAGCGGTTAGCACGCTCGCCTCACACCGCCAGGGTCCAGGTTCGATTCCCGTCTCGGCCATGTGTGTGTGTGTGTGGAGTTTGTGCATGTTCTCCCCGTGCCTTAGGGGGTTTTTCTCCGGGTTCTCCGGTTTCCTCCCCCGGTCCAAAAACATGCACGGTAGGTTGATTGGCACCTTGGAACATTGTCCTTAGTGTGTGAATGTGTGTGTGTGTGTGTGTGTGTGTGTGTGTGTGTGTGATGGGTTGGCAATCCATCCAGGGTGTATCCTGCCTTAATGCCCATAGACGCCTGAGATAGGCACAGACTCCCCGTGACCCGAGGGAAGATCGGATAAAGCGGTAAAAGATGAAAATGAATGGTAAAATTAAATAGCTTACATTTATTAACTTTTACAAATGTCTGAACTATATTATATTTATCCATTTAATTAATTAATTAAACAGCAGAGAATTCATCGGGGAGTTTTATTTTTGTTCTGTAGTGCTAATTTATATGCTCCACTACTCGCCCCCCCCCCCCCCCCCCCCCCCCCCCCCCCCTTTTTTTTTACCTTTGTGATATAGTAGACACACTGCTGAAACGTGTACATGATCACTTCCTCCAGAATGGTCATCACTTCTTCGCTTGCTGATATGGTCGCGGACAGGAGCGACTCCTTCGACCCGGCTGAGACGGAAACAAGAGTACAGACTAACCCGACTCATCACTGGAATAATGCTTATTGATTACAAAGGCAGGAAATGATGCTTTTTGATTGGCCGAGTCACAATGTCGTACACTGGGACTCGACGCGGGCTCGGAATAATTCACAATGACGAGCACGAGTCAGCAGGAGGGTGAGCTTTTTTTCCTGCTGTGCAGCTTTCATCGATTCTCTAATTTATCCGAAAGCGACTGAAGGACAAATGAAAGTCATCGTATGTGCTGTGAGGTTTATATCTCATAGCGTGCATGTGTGTGTGTGTGTGTGTGTGTGTGTGTGTGTGTGTGTGTGTATACCTTTGCTGTCCATCATTTCAATATTCTGCATGTACGTAGGTGATTTCTGCTGGATGAAGTACAGGATCTCGATGGCATTCGCCATCCAAAAGAAAACGACCTGAAGGTCTGGCACGAGGTCAGAGATGCTAAGCAGTGACAGGGAGGCTGGATCCTGACTGTATCAAACACACACACACACACACACACACACACACTTACGGTCAACGCCATTGCTTCACGGCGGGCAAAAAGCAAATAATACGATTAAGTGATAGTGAAAGGAAGTTTAAATAGAAATACAAAACTGTGATAGGACACACACACACACACACATGCACACACACACACACACATTGCTACAAGGTGGAATAGGATACCCACTGCTGAGCTTGCTTTTGTGCCAATTCCTTTGTCTTCTCCTGTAACACACGGACACACACACAGACAATTAGTGGCATTAAAATGTGAATAGTTTCACATGGGAGGAATAATACAGCACGGAGCAATCTCATTGGCTGGCTGTTTTATTTGCCCAGCTCGTCTCTTAATATTTAGCCTGAACGACATTGTCCTTCTGTAATTAGTTTTTAATAATTAATCAGAGTGTGGGGAGGGGAGGGGAGGAGAGGGGGGGGTTGTTATACCCTTTGGCATGCTTTCACAGGCGCTTCAGTTGAATCCCAAATGACATGACACCCTCCCTCATGCATTCTACATGCTGACCGCAGGCGAAGGTAAATGTTAAGCCGGTGGGGAGCGAAGTCGAGACGCCGATCGGGATCGGGACGCCTCCCTGACCTTCACAGAGGAGAATCCGCCCGGTTTTTATTCTGCTTGCCATTCATTACGTTCGATTGTGGTGGCATTCATTCATTCATCGTCTTTATCCGATCTTCCCTCGGGGTCACGGGCAGTCTGTGTCTATCTCAGGCGTCTATGGGCATTAATGCAGGATACACCCTGGATGGAATGCCAACCCATCAGATGGCATACACACACACACACATTCATACACTAGGGACAATTTTCCAATCAAACCTACCGTGCATGTTTTTGGACCGGGGGAGGAAACCGGAGAAAAACCCCATGAGGCACAGGGAGAACATGCACAAACTCCACACACACATGGCCAAGGCAGGAATCGAACCTGGACCCTGGCGGTGTGAGGCGAACTTGATAACCACTAAACCACCGTGCACCATAGATTGTGGTGGCAAAAATGTTCAATTCAAAATGAGATTTATTTGTGAAAAAGTTTTATTGTATATTTGATTACAAACAGAATTGTGTTTTCTGGTGTATTTTTTAAAGTAACACACCGGCTGGCACAGGGAAATGGTACATTTTGGAACTAGGAGTTGGCGCCCCCGGGGTATCAGTGACTGATTGGAACCAGTGCAAGCTCGTTTAGAACTCCTCAGAGCCGCGGAGCGAGGCACAGTGAGTGTTGGCTGTACAACTATTTATAAGAATGATGAAAATGATAAGCATCACCACTTTTGATAAGCATTATCAATATCAGTACTGGATAAGCTGCCACCCTTGGGCCGTTGAGCAAGGCCCTCGGTGCTCCGGGGGAAGCTGAGAATTTCACTGTGCTGTAATGTATAAATGAATAAGCAGAGAGAACACTGACCCATGCAATGCTCTGGATCTTCTTTGAGATTTTGAGGAGCAGTTTTCCGAAGCTTCCGGGCGGGAATGAAAGCGCTGAGTGTTGGAATGCACAGACAGAGCAGGTACGCGGGGGTGAGCTTGTGATCGTCACCGCTCGGCTCAATCAGCGTGAGCACCCTGTTCACCAGCGCGTCCTCCTGGGCTCGCTCGAACTCCAGCGCCAGCTTTCTCTTCTTTGAGCCTTTTGTGTTTTTGGAGCTTTGCCGAGGTCCTGCCTGCTCCCGTGGGGAAGTCCCGCACGTCGGACACGCCTCCGCGTTCAGAGCGCCGAGGGCACGGAGGCGGGTCAGGGTTTGGCCTGGGAGCGGCTTGGCGCTCAGAGGGTCTCTGTATAGGAAGATGTAATGGGCGCCGAATGACAGGAGGTCGCCGTGACGCAGCGGAGTGGGCCGCTCGATACGGGCGAAGTTGATCAGCACGGTGCCGTGACTGACCGGTTCCAGTATGAGCCGATGGTCCGAGTTAGTGGAGGAGGAAGAAGACGAGGAGGAGGACGAGGACGAAGAGCGGCGGCGGCGAATGCGGCAGTGGAGCGGTAGAATGTCCGGCGACGACAGACAGATGTTTGGACGCGTGCTTGCCGTCTCCTGACCCACCGTGTGCTGTTCTTTGTTCAGCAGATAAACCAGGCAGTCCTGTCGGTTAATCATAAATCATTTATTCACAACACCAAACAAAATGTCCAACGAATGACGTTACGAGCATTGGGAAAATACAAAGTCTTCATAACTCACTTGTCGATTAAAACCTTGCAGGAGCAGCAAATGAGGTGATTGGTAGAGGGAATGCTTGACTCCGCCCCCCTCCCTGCGTCCATCCGAGCGCGCTCGTCCTGACCCGGGCAGCGTAGAGTAGCGCTTCGGCTCCTCCCCAGTCACGCCCACCAGGTTCAGGCTGGTCTCGCTGAGGCTGCGGCAGAAGGACGAGCCGTGCTGCAGGGTCATGGTTCCTTTAGCGCGGTTCCGCTGGAGTTTCCGTGCCTGCACGTTTATATCTATCAGGGAGAGTCGGATATAAGACCACCGTCTCATTTTGACCGTTCGCGACCGACTTGCTCACTACATACAGAGGGTGATCCGGCCAGAATGAGGGCTATTGTGCAGGCTAGTGATGCAGGACATAAATGCAAACATACACAACTGTGATTTGCGGATGATGACGATTTGAGAACAACGTGAACGCGTGCCATGAGTGAATCTCGTCTTGACCCGCCTGAACATAACAATCTTCCTCTCCATCCCTATATAACATGCAGTACAACCTTGCACTCGCCCACCGCACGAAACGTGTGGTCTTGATGCATTATGGTTACAGCTATATGAAATATTAATAAAGAGAAATATTACAGCTAAATATTTACACTGCGTTTTATCGCGCCTTTAGAAGGCGATGGTGCGATATCGGCATTTAGAGGTGAGCGAGAGCACTCTTGTTTGTCCACGGCACGGAGACGGTCGAGTCATTTTCATAATTCTGGGGTGTTATTAACCTTTGTGGAGTGTGTAAGGTGCACTACATAGACATATGTTAGCATTCCAATTCATCCCAAAAGGGTTCAATGCATTTGAAGCTGGCTTTGTGCCGAGACCCTGGTTCTGAGAAAATGTAATTGCTATCACATGTTCAAATTGTATAAATTGTACCTATACAGCAAATATCACCCCTCCCCCCCCATTGAAATGTTAAGTTATATAGATATATAGTGTGTCTATTTTGGACACATGGAAATTAACCTAGAAATGTATTTTAGGTTAAAATACAATGCAGAAGAATTCACCCCCTTTTGTATGTGTTCTATGTGTCACAGTGTTCTAATCAAGCTAAATTCATTTGCATTTGATGGCTATTTACACCCCTGGGCCACCATTGCATCCCGCATTCCTTCACTGCACTGTTCATATTCCTCAATAACAGACTTCTAAGGTGTGTCTTTTGTGACTTTTCAATGACAGTGATTTTCCTGATGCTCTTTGTTTTTGGTATTAATTAATTAATTATTATTATTAATTTATTAGAGTTATTCCGTGCAACTCTATTTAACTCAAGGAACGTAACAATTTCTAAATATTTTTGTAAACGATACAGATTTTTTCACCACCAACTTTAGCATCGTAAAACCTATTTTTTGTGCACATTCTTGATATACTCTATAATCCTTTATAGTGTGTTATTCGGAGGAGCATCCATAATGCCGCCACCACCATGCTTCAGTCTCAGGCCGGTCCACTTCAGTTTAACTCAAAAGTGGGGAATATTGTTGCAAGGCACTGGATAAAGGTTATGTGAATAAGAAAACTGAACTACTTGATTAGTGCACAGGTACAAAATAGTACTAATAATAATATGAATCCCATAATACCCTGATCCATACATTTAAAAACACGGTTGAACACTTGCTTACAACTGGTGTGCAGATTATCATCTTTTTCTATGAAATGCAGCATTTAATGATCACAATGTGGAATGTGAAGGTGAAGTATGCGGTGGAGGGGTCAGGCAGGCAGGGCTTGGCAGGCGGGGCTGGTGGTTGATGCCGTACCTGAGCACATTCCCCACCTTTAAGATTCGGAGTGCCGGGCAGAACCACGCGCCAGCCCCGGGGGGAACTCCGCTGGCATTTAGCATGTGCCCCCCTAGTCAGGGTGGACGTTAAGACAGGGGAGTGTGTGTGAGGCCCTGGGGGCAGGTGCACAACACAGCAAAGTAGAATAGGATCAGTCCAACAGTATAGAAAAACACATTGACTCATGCACTCAATAAGCAGGGCGGTGTTTACGTGTCCGTATTAACTCAAAGCTCATGCCTTCCTGACGGGTGACTCGTTAGACTGAATAGAAAGAGCTTTCCAGGACAGAATTCACAAGGTCTATTTTTCGGAGCAGATTTCTCCGTGGATAGTTCACTTTCACCCACCACGTCTAAAAACGTGAATTTTCCTCGTAAGATCTTTTCGTGAGCGCCACTGACACGTTAGCGCTAGACTCTAACAAGTCACTTTCCACCGACGTGACGCTAAGCCTCTGGTAAAACGTGAAAATCCGTCTCACTTTTGCTTTTCACAAGGGACTCGCGTTTGTTTGTTGTTTGTGGTCAGTGTCCATGTCTTTACCCCAACTGTGTTTCCTCTCACAAGTTCCTGTTTCATCATTCGTGAACCGAACCTGACCTACTGTTTTCCTGATTATAGAATTTCCTCCTGCGGACTTGTTTTGTCCATGCTACGGATAATAATTAATGAATATCCTTTGGGGGGGGAAAAAAATGCTGAAATGCATGTGTGCTGTCTCTAAATGTGACACTCAGCGATTTCATGAAGCCTCTCCTGGCATGCGGACCAAGGTCCTCAATTTGGCACGATGTCCTCTGGCAGTCCTAACTTCTGACTCTGTGGAAAAAGTCCATCATGGACAGAAACCTATTGCGTTCTATAGACTTGACGCATAGCTATCATGATGACCAGACAATAGACACTCCTTACAGAAACCCAAATGTGCATGTGTATTTCCGTCATGTGCAAAGCAATCGACCAATCGGAATTGAGAATTCGACGGTGCGTGCGGTTCATGTGTTATTGATGAGACGGCGGTGTCACTGTGTTTGTGTGTGTGTTGTTAAATACTTCAACGCTGTGCATCAGTGCCACCTGGCTCCTGTCACACAATGTGTGTATGTGTGTCAGCTTGTAATGCGGATTATGATTAGTATTAGCGAGTGTAATCTCTCCCTGTGCTCGTCGTCGCCCATCCAAATAACATTCTGGGAAAGCTGGTGAAGGAACCTGCGTGCTTTGTCGAACCAAACACGGAACGAACGGTGACGGGTCTGCCAGCGTCTGGTTACACGCAGAGGCTAGCTCGTGCGTAATTCTAGTTTAACAGATCAGCAGCCGAGCCGAGCCACAGCCAGT
>JACRUU010000029.1:250000-270000 GCA_030449085.1 Kryptopterus vitreolus | reverse complement strand
GCATCACCTGCTTTAACTACATCATGTCCTCCATCTGCATCACCTGCTTTAACTGTCTCATCTGCATCACCTGTTTTAACTTTTAACTGTCTCATCTGCATCACCTGCTTTATTTTAACTGTCTCATCTGCATCACCTGCTTTAACTGTCTCATCTGCATCACCTGTTTTAACTGCATCATGTGCTCCATCTGCATCACCTGCTTTAACTGTCTCATCTGCATCACCTGTTTTAACTGTCTCATCTGCATCACCTATTTTAACTGTCTCATCTGCATCACCTGCTTTAACTGTCTCATCTGCATCACCTGTTTTAACTGCATCATGTGCTCCATCTGCATCACCTGCTTTAACTGTCTCATCTGCATCACCTGTTTTAACTGTCTCATCTGCATCACCTGTTTTAACTGTCTCATCTGCATCACCTGTTTTAACTGTTTTAACTGCATCATGTGCTCCATCTGCATCACCTGCTTTTAACTGTCTCATCTGCATCACCTGTTTTAACTTTTAACTGTCTCATCTGCATCACCTGCTTTAACTGCTTTAACTGTCTCATCTGCATCACCTGTTTTAACTGCATCATGCTGCACACACTGTTTAACTCATCTGCATCACCTGCTTTAACTGTCTCATCTGCATCACCTGCTTTAACTGTCTCAGCTGCATCACCTGCTTTAACTGCATCATATGTTCCATCTACATCACCTGTTTTAACTGTCTCAGCTGCATCACCTGCTTTAACTGCATCAAATGCTCCATCTGCATCACCTGCTTTAATGCTTTTACTGCATCACTTTTTCATCTGAATCAACCGCATCAAACACATCGCCTGCATCAATGTCCTGTGATGTAAGTCAAATAATAATTTGACTTGCAAGAGATAAGAGTATTTTAGATCATCTACATCACTTGCACCATCTACCTCACCTCACTTGCACCATCTACCTCACCTCACCTCACCTCACCTGCACCACCTACATCACCTCACCTGCACCATCTACCTCACCTCACCTCACCTGCACCATCTACATCACCTCACCTGCACTATCTACATCACCTTACCTGCACCATCTACATCACCTGCACCATCTACCTCACCTCACCTGCACCTCACCTGCACCATCTACATCACCTCAACCTGCACTATCTACATCACCTAACCTGCACAATCTACATCACCTCACCTGCACTATCTACATCACCTCACCTGCACCATCTACATCACCTCACCTGCACCAACTCTACATCACCTCACCTGCACCATCACCTACCTCACCTCACCTGCACCATCTACATCACCTGCACCATCACCTACCTCACCTCACCTGCACCATCTACCTCACCTCACCTGCACTCACATCACCTCACCTGCACCAACTGCACCATCTACATCACCTGCACCATCTACCTCACCTCACCTCACCTCACCTGCACCATCTACATCACCTCACCTGCACCATCTACATCACCTGCACCATCTACCTCACCTCACCTGCACCATCTACATCACCTCACCTGCACTGTCTACATCACCTACATCACCTGCACCATCTACCTCACCTCACCTGCACCATCTACATCACCTCACCTGCACCATCTACCTCACCTCACCTGCACCATCTACATCACCTCACCTGCACCATCTACATCACCTCACCTGCACCATCTACATCACCTCACCTGCACAATCTACATCACCTGCACCATCTACCTCACCTCACCTGCACTGTCTACATCACCTCACCTGCACTGTCTACATCACCTGCACCATCTACCTCACCTCACCTGCACCTGCACATCATCTACATCACCTCACCTGCACCATCTACCTCACCTCACCTGCACTGTCTACATCACCTCACCTGCACCATCTACATCACCTCACCTGCACCATCTACATCACCTCACCTGCACCATCTACCTCACCTCACCTGCACTGTCTACATCACCTCACCTCTACCTCACACTCACCTGCACTGTCTACATCACCTGCACCATCTACCTCACCTCACCTCACCTCACCTGCACCATCTACATCACCTCACCTGCACAATCTACATCACCTGCACCATCTACCTCACCTCACCTGCACCATCTACCTCACCTCACCTGCACCATCTACATCACCTCACCTGCACCAACTACATCATCTACATCACCTGTTTCAACTGCATCACCCGCGCATTTATTTCTCCTCAGGAACAAAACAATGCGTATGACCGTTATTTCATTCATTCATTCATTCATTTATTTATTTTTAATTTTGAAAATGACGGGCACGTGCGCACGCCTGCGCGCGAAGGGAATTCTCTTCTCCACTGCGGTCCTGTCGCTATTGGCAACGCAGCGCGTGGGGGCCGGAGAGAGAGAGAGAGAGAGAGAGAGAGAGAGAGAGAGAGAGAGAGAGAGAGCGAGAGAGAGAGAGGAGAGAGAGAGAGAGAGAGAGAGAGAGAGAGGGAGACTGAGAGAGAGAGAGAGAGAGATGAGAGATGAGAGAGAGAGAGAGAAAGAACCTGCGCGTGCTCGTGAGCCCTAATCGGCTTTGTGTGTTGTTAAGGGTCACAGTCTGATCCCTCACCAAACCCTGTCGACTGGAAATGTAATAATAATAATAATAATAATAATAATAATAATAATAATAATAATAATAATAAAGAAATATAAAACAATATTCGGAAAATAAGGTGTACATTTATTTATACATTAATATTCATCCCTAATGCGACAGTGTACGGTACCTGTCCTGTCATGGGAAGGAAGCGCTAATATCCGTACACACAAAAGTTATAGCCCCCCTAACAGGACTATCCGTGTTCACTCAAAAGTCCATACATGCTGACATGTTCGTCAGGAGGACGCTGTAAATCCTCACCGCGGTGAATACTCACACTGACTGCGGTAGCCGGCTTCATTCCGATGCGCTGAGCCCGGGTTAGGAGCTGGAGCTCAGGCTGCTCCGAGTCTCCCTCTCTCCAGCCTGCTTCAAGTGCGTGTCATTTCACAGCTCTGCAGGATCAGCTCCGTCCTCCAGAAGCACCGAGGCGACCATTTTATCACTCCTGCTGCCCCCCCCTCCTTTTTAATTATTATATTTCACAGTCGCGGTTCTACAGGGGCCGCCGCCGCCGCCGTGTGAGGACCGAGAGGCAGTGCGCCGAGTGTGGACGGAAAGAGCCGAGGAGTGACGAAGAGATGTACCAAGGAGGAAGGGGGAGGGAGGGGGGAGGGGGGGAAGAAGGGGGGGGGGGGGGGTCATGTATGCGGTTGTATTTGTGTACGCTTGTATATATATATATATATATATATATATATATATATATATATATATACGATATTTATAACAATAATTGTAATTATGCACTACAACTGTACACGTATTTGTACAGGGCCTTTAGTTCGATGCACACGTGTAAAATATGAAATAAATGATGAAGGTGCGAAAAAAAGCTGAACAGATAAAAAGAGAGATTGCTTAATATGAATGGGAGAAAGAAAACAGACGATGCTTTCGTCAGATAGAAAAAAAGCCTAAAAAATTGTTAAAGAGAGAGAGAGAGAGAGAGAGAGAGAGAAGTAGAAATTTAACAGCACAGCAGCATTAATGAGAAAGGTAATTAAATCCTTACAAAAATAGAACTGGAATTCCCAACGATATTTTAATTCCCAGGTTTATTCGCTTTATCCTGCCATGCGATAATTTGTCACTTAAAAAGTAATGACATGGACAATTTTTACGTATCAGCAGATCTCACAGGATGCAAATCATTTCAAAAAGAACATCATATGAAGATGAAGTTTTCTTGTGAATAAGTGAAACGTTTGGCCAAGAATTCACAATTTTTCTATTTGTGTAAACATTTGTGAATTTAGGATTCAAACGATCTCTTTTTATATTCAGTGTAATTCTTTCGAAATATTTAGCGCCCTCTGCTGCACAGTTAAAGTAATGCAAGGAGAAGAGGAAAGCACACAAAACCTACCAACACTTACCTTAAAACCTAAAAACAAATAAATATACGCATTAAAAATTGGTATAAAATAGTCATATTTCCTAGACTATACCACAACAATGGTTAAATACTAGAACCTGATTGGTCAAAAGTCTTTGATTCAGGTTTTGTATCATTATCTGCGTAAACAGCGTCACGCTGTATAATTCCTGCTATATAAATAGAAATAATCAGTGATAATGAAGAAATAATGACAGGAGGCATTTTTTTCATCATGAAATGTATTTTTGTTTTGTTCAATGACAAGATTTATAAAAATGTGCACACAAACATATACAGGAATAGAAATACAAACATTGCAGTAAAGTAACAATCACAAATCGCATCGGAAAGTCATGTACGTAATGTTTCGAATGTGCAGATTTGGCAGGATGACAGACTTCATAATGCTTAAAACACCGCAGAAAAAAAACCCTGATAAACTCTGTTCTGGAGCTGAAAGCGGAAAAAGGCACGAATGATATTTACAATGACCTCTGCGATATACAACTTGACACCAAATCCAAAGTTCCACGGATTTATATCGAAATGATCCAGTTTTCCATGAAGGCCTGGATTAGAATTAAGCAATAAGGCATGTTTTATAGGTGTCAGTATTTATTCACTGAATTTATACTATACCTTTAGACTCATTTCTTTATTATAATAAAAATCATAATTACCTGAATTAACAATCGGCCAATCTAAAACATTCCCTTTTCATTTTAATATGTGTGGCAGTGAAAGCTATTGTTATATTCGAATATTTTGTCATTTTCAGGTGGACATTTTTGAACCAGAATTAAAATGAAAATCAAAAGTTAATTTACATAACAAAAAAGGTACAAAACATCAAAAATGCAAGCTGAAAAAAGGAACAATAAATGCAAAAAAAAAAACCAAACAAACAAACAAATAAATAAATAAATAAAAGATGGCACAATATCACATTATGGTTTTCTGATACACTATACCTTTCGGAGATAATCACAAATAAAATCAAATAAAGCAAGCAAAAAAAAAAAAAAGGAAATAATTCTTTAATTCTTTATGCATGTATATATTTTAAATAGTCTACCAAAAAAAAAGGCTGAGGTCAGAGTGTTTGCTTAGATAAATTTTCTTTTACAAATATACTTTCATACATACCAATAAATTACATGAACTACAGCGTTTTTACACCCTAAGCGTTAATAACAATGTTGTGATGAAATCTGGGATTTATAACTCTAATATACAGAACATGTACAAAGTTTGGAGACACCAAATGAGGTTTGAGCGACACGCACATGTTTCTTTTGTTTGTATGCAACAAACAAACAAACGTTCTTCCAGTCATTCACTATCAAAACATGTTTTATAGTTTATTGCATAGAAACAGGAGGAACATGCCTGTGCGTGAAAAACTATTAAAGACTGTGTTTGTAATCTATAAGGAACTGTTTTAAGCTATGAAAAGAGTTTCACCATCAGCAGAACAAACACCAGAAAAGTAAAAGAAAAGATTATGATATTATACATCAGTACAGTTGTAAAGTAACCGTACAACATTCATATAAAGTGTTGTTTTATACAAATTTGCAAACAGGAGGCAACAGTGGTGGAAAGACAACGAGTAACACTACGTTTACATGTTTCAGTGGCAGTATTTTCCATGAAAATTGCCCATAACAATGTACTCTTTCAACGTCATGCTTTCTGGTGCATGTTATGTTTCGGATTATTTAAAAAGAATGAGTTAAGAATACAAAATTCGAGCCTTTTTTATGGTAACCTACATTTCTGGAAACAAAGAAAGAGATCTTCTCTCTTGTTTTCCACATTAAAGCAAAATCAAGTAAATAGAATATACAGAATAAAGCAGAATAAACAATATTGCACAAGCCTAAACTATAATACAATTTATGGACAAAAGTATTGGGACACCACTTTATTCCACCCATATGCATTTTTGTTATCACACAAGTGTACAGGATGCCTTTGGCATGACATTTTCCCTTCACTTGAACCAGGACACCCAAACCTGTCCCAGCATGTCCCTGTGCACAGAGTAAACATTATTACGATTATTTACATGGGTTGGAGCGGATCTCCCACTATAGCGCTCCAAATATATGGGATGAATTGTAATGCTGACCCCAAACCTCCTCACTGAACATGGTGTTACATCTATTCAGAGGACTGGATGGAGGGATTCGGGCCTAAACGTGGAATGGGATTTTCCAAAGGACCACACACCAATCTCATGCTTAGGTGTCCACAAGCTTTTGTCTGTATTGTGATACAGATTTGTATTTTTTACCTATTTATTAGCATAAAATGGCAATAACGCCATTGATGAGACAAAAAAATAAATAAATCAGATCTGTATGTGCAAATTTTAGCTATCCGAAAAGGATCGTTCAGACTATGATATAATACATTCATGACAGGTTCACTTGTACCAATAATCACAATAAGAAATAATAAAACAACACGGGATTAAAGTCACATACATAGTTGACCTATTAACATTTTCGAGTTCGTAATTATACTGGTACGACTTGGCAGTGGAATGTACGGAAAAATGGTGATGCACCGCGTCAACCCTGAGAACACAGATATGGCCACTACAGCCAATTCAAACAAACAAACAAACAAACAAACAAACAAACAAAAAAAAAACGGCGGACTTCATGTGGCATCTGGCAAACTGTCCTAATCCCTGTGTGTCCTGAGCAGTTGTGTGTTATGTATTAAACCCTTGTTACTTAACACTAAATGGGCCCGATAGGACAAATTGGATATCATATGGAAAAAAAAAGGAATTTTTTTGAAGCTCGGAACACGTTTCGCAGCTCGCACAGATGCAACACTGAAATGCGAGAATGCACCCAGATGTGTAATACTATAAATACAGCTGTTTGTGCGTAACAAACAGCAAACAACCTGGAGTAAACGGCATAGCAAGAGAAATCCCTCGCTCTTTTTTTTTGTTTGTTTGTTTTTTCCTCTTTTAAACATTTGCCAATGGCCGGAAGAGTGAATACATTTTTCAAGTATATTCACTCTATTTTACATCTATAATTTACATATATTCTTCTAAACTTTTATAGACTGGTGATGGGATTGGAAAATACTTGAGTTTTTCCCCCAAAAAAATCGAAAATATGGCAAAAATATAACAAAAATGGTGGTTAAACCGCGTTCTATAGTCTTTGTATTGCTTTAATAAAGCAATTAATTGTAGCTTGTCCGATAGCCGTAACACACAGGTGCCCACACTTATGAGTGATGATGATGTCCTTTTAATGACCAAAGCTAAAAAGGCTAAATAGTGCGTGTGAAAAGTTTGGAAACACCTCGTCTTTTATGGTTTTTGTAAATGATGCGAGAAACTCGCTGTATGAAGATTTACTTTGGCCAAACCAAATCAATAAATGTCATTTTATTCTCACTGAAACAAATCCTTCCCTTAGCATAAAGAACAGCTTTACACGCTCTCGGAATCAGGAGAGTTTCTCCAAAACGTCCCACTGAACCACTCGGGAAACTCGCCAAAGGGATTCTTCATCCCAATTCATCCCACAGCAGTTCAATGGGATTCGGGTGAGCGGCGTCTGCTAACGTCTTCTCTTCTGTTCTTCGTCGTGTTCGAGCCAGAAATGTCAAATAAAAGACGAGGTGTTTCCAACCTTTTGACCGGCACAATAAATACGTTCTGCTGTGTGTTTTGTGCTGCGAGGAATAAAATGTTAGCGCTTCTTTTCTTGAATTGTTATTCCTGATCGATTGATGGCCTTTAACTGAAATGATTCATTTATATACCTGAAAGATGTCGATACACAACAATTAATGGTAATACTTTGACGTGGCCACAAAAAAAAAAAAAAACACACACACAACTTAATCTACTCTCTGTAAAGATCACACCATGTAAACAGCCAAATACGGCAATACTCAAAATACCAATATATGAAATTCATGTTTGGTAAAGCGTGTTCTCATGTGAAAAGCCCGGTGTAGCCGCCTGTACTCTAAAAACGTGTCTTTTCTGCAGCTTACACTGGCTTAGAAGTTAAATACACACTACGCCGATGTTTTCGGTACCGAATTTGATCACACCCTTGTCATGGTCTACGTATAGCGCGGAACATCGGACGCGATCCGGGACGTCACTGAAGAGGTTCTCCGCTACGTAGCAAGTTCATTTTAAGCGTGCACTCTGAGCGAAGTGATTATTTGAGCGCAGTATGATTGTAAACATGGCCACTATGCAACAACCGATATTTGTACTAAATGCAACTTGAAGAGGTGATTTCTTTGGTGTTCTTTGGTACCGAACCGTGATTGGGGAACATGCATTATATCTTGAATGCTTACATTCTGGGTTGGTTCTGCTCTGCTCGTGAAACCTATAGTCTAGACCCGTCTAGCTGTGATTCCCCCTGAGTACATTCCAGTCAAGTGGATATTTAGCAAGGGCGTGATCAAACAAACAGCACTGAATCCTTCAGAATTCACTATAGCTGACATTTTACTCTTGACATTTTACTCTTGCATGGATTCTGGTGTTTCACACGTTTACATTTACGGCATTTGGCCGACGCCCTTATCCAGAGCAACCTACAACTGAGCAATTGAGGGTTAAGGGCCTTGCTCAAGGGCCCACTAGTGGCGGCTTGGTGGTGGTGGGGTTTGAACCCGTGATCTCCTGGTCCAGAGGCCAAGACCTTAACCACTGGGCTACACCACGTTTCATTCCAATTTTTACAATATACCTTGTAAACAGATGTTTACAGTACAAGTGCAGATTCTGCTGTACTTATATTTTGCTTCCAGAAAAGTATCCAACCATGGCAACCCTGTTTTTAACCGTTTTTAATTGGCGCCCTTAATTGTTTCATATTATCAATTGTTTGCTGCAGTTCCATTTTTGGCCACTGGGTGGCAAATCAATGAAACTCCAACTATGGTTAACTATACTGTATATGGCAACTGTTGCTCACTCTAAAGTGGTCGTTATTATTTGTGTAAAACATGAACGGAGGTGTTCCTGAAGGCTTTATCAAGATAAACGCGTGTTGATGTTATATATATATATATATATATATATATATATATATATATATATATATATATATATATATATATATATATATATATATAGCCACCACGGATTAGTCCCTGACTGATTAATAAGGACGGCATGTGAACGTGTGCTTCCCGATAAGCCGTATGTAAAACAATTTGGAATAAAATTCTCCTTCCCTCGATCAAATTAGTTGTTTAGATCACTGTGTGTAACAATGTGTGTTTGTGTGTCACCGAGCGGTGCTAGTCTGTTGATTGCCAGGTGTGTACAAGTACTTCCAGATGGCGTAGTAATGGATGCCCGCCCCCATGGCAACAAACAGATGCCATATGGCGTGCGCAAAGGGCACCACTCCATCACTTTTAAAGAACACCATCCCCAACACGTAACACCCGCCACCAACCAACAGCTCGCACACACCCGACCTGTCGGCCTGAGAGAGACAGAGAGAGGGACCGAGAGAGAGAGAGAGAGAGAGAAAGAGAGAATACGAAGCGTGAGACACAATACACGTCTAGGATGTGTTTCAGTCATGTGACCAGAGCCCTTTCTTACCATAGACAGAATGACCATCGCTGGAAAAAGTCCCATCGCTGTGTAACAGACCAACTCGACCACTTTGTACCTGCAACACAGTCCGAGAATTCGTCAGGCTGATATAAAATGCACCTGCTTGCTAGTCAGGGATAAACAATAATATCATTTATATAATCTTACTGCTGTTTTATCTGTTTTAATAAACAACAGCCATTATAAAATACGCTATACAAATCAAATGTATTTTTCCCTCCTGAACATTTTCTATACTTGTACACCACTAATAAAATCCCACACTACACTCTCTCTCTCTCTCTCTCTCTCTCTCTCTCTCCCACTCCCACACACCTCTCATGAAAGAAGAAGACGTATGCTGTTCCTCCAGAGGCCATCACCCAGACAACCCAGCGCATGTGCGCAGCCCAAGGACCGAGTTCTCGTAAAGTCAGCCTGAGATACACAAAGAAAAAAAATCCTGTCAAATCTTTTTTTTTTTTTTTAAACATCAATCCCAGTAGGATTTGTAGGTAGAAAAACAAAAATAACAACGCCGAGTATATACGACTCTCACCAGGGTGTGTAGGATGCGGCGATGAAGAAGTAGATCACCATCCTGTCACACATGTGGAAACACTGCTCCACCGACCTGCAAAGAGAAATATGCAATAGAGGACCAATAAAACGAGGGTGTTTCGCAATAATATAAGCGTAATGAAATGAAGAAATAGTATTTGGGGACTGTGTGTGTGTGTGTGTGGGGGGGAATCTCTGGAGATAATGTCTACAGATATGAGACTGTATTTTATATTGTGTGTTTTTAGAGCCATTGGCATAAAAACCTACGACGTGAAGCATCGATTTACAAAACGGTTTATTAATATGTAATAATTAATATATGCGCTACTGCTGCTGTGTGCTGTAAACGTGTCCCGAGAGTCATATATATATATATATATATATATATATATATATATATATATATTAATATATATATATATATATATATATATATACCTTCTTATACAGCGCCAGATTACAATGGAAGTCCATTTAAGGTTAACTGTCCTATACCTTAATTTTTTATTGAACAAACTATACATTCCTTCATTCATTCATTCATTCATTCATTCATCTTCAATCGCTTTATCCGATCTTCCCTCGGGTCACGGGGAGTCTGTGTCTATCTCAGGCGTCGATGGGTATTAAGGCAGGATACACCCTGGATGGAATGCCAACCCATTGCAGGGCACACACACACACACACTCACACACACACACACACACACACTCACACACACATTCATACACTAGGGACAATTTTCCAAGGAGCCAATCAACCTACCGTGCATGTTTTTGGACCAGGGGGAGGAAACCGGAGAACCCGGAGAAAAACCCCCCGAGACACGGGGAGAACATGCACAAACTCCACGCACACATGGC
Source organism: Kryptopterus vitreolus (assembly GCA_030449085.1). Taxonomy (NCBI): domain Eukaryota; kingdom Metazoa; phylum Chordata; class Actinopteri; order Siluriformes; family Siluridae; genus Kryptopterus; species Kryptopterus vitreolus. The sequence goes on along the minus strand of JACRUU010000029.1, from coordinate 258,958 downwards.
CGAGACGAGAATCGAACCCGGACCCTGGCGGTGTGAGGCGAACGTGCTAACCTCTAAGCCACAAACTAAACAGCCTTATGTTATTTACTTTATTTACACAACAACTGCATACCGCATATGGCTCTTCTTCCAGGTGATGGTGTGGAAGGCAGTGGAAATGATAAAAAGGCTCGACAAGCCGGCGCCATACAGCCACGCCGAGATCTCCTTCCAGTGGTCATTCGAAAGGAAGTACAACAGAAGTCCGCCCACCATGCTGGGAATGATCCAGAGCTGGAAAACAACGTGGTTAGGTTGAGAGACGCCGATCAGAGAGAGATGGAATCTGAAAATGGTGAAAATGGTGGGAAAAAATATGCTATGAAAGTCCACTAGGGGGCAAAAACCCAGCCGTTAGTGTTGCACAAAACAGTGCATTCTTAAAGCCGTCCCAGACCTGGATAAATAAGTAAAAAATATATATATCATATGTAAATATCATCAGTGCCTATCCGCAAGTGGGTTGTGAGATGGAGGAGAAGGAAAGATTATGGAGTTTAGCCAGGAATGAAAAATTGGTGATGGGTGCAGACTTTAATAGTCATGTTGGTGAAGGGAACAGAGCTGACGAGGAGGTGATGGGTCGCTTTAAGGAGTGGAATATGGAAGGGCAGATCGGAGACGGTAAGGTAGAGGAGGCAGGTGATAGTGTAGCTAGAAAGAAGATGGAGAAGCAAATTCCACTAAGGGGCAGACTAGAGCAATAATCTCAAACCTACACAATATGAGCCTTTGGATGCTGTGGATTGAGATTTGCCCTTCATTTGGGCCCAAACCCTCTCTATGATGATGATTATGATGATGATTACGGGTGAGAGCGGAGGAGAAAGGAGTAAGAGAGCGGAGGAGAAGGAGAAAGGAGTGAGAGACTGGCGCAGAAGGAGAAAGGAGTGAGAGACTGGCGGAGAAGGAGAAAGGAGTGAGAGACTGGCGCAGAAGGAGAAAGGAGTGAGAGACTGGCGGAGAAGGAGAAAGGAGTGAGAGACTGGCGGAGAAGGAGAAACGAGTGAGAGACTGGCCGAGAAGGAGAAAGGAGTGAGAGACTGGCGGAGAAGGAGAAACGAGTGAGAGACTGGCGGAGAAGGACAAAGGAGTGAGAGACTGGCGGAGAACGAGAAACGAGTGAGAGCGGAGGAGAAAGGAGTTAGAGACTGGCGGAGAAGGAGAAACGAGTGAGAGCGGAGGAGAAAGGAGTGTGAGCGGAAGAGAAGGAGAAACGAGTGAGAGTGGAGGAGAAACGAGTGAGAGAGCGGAGGAGAAGGATAAACAAGTGAGAGCGGAGGAGGAAGGAGTAAGAGAGCGGAGGAGAAAGGAGTGAGAGACCGGCGGAGAAGGAGAAACGAGAGAAAGGAGTGAGACGGGTGGTGTGGATTTGTCTACAGTGAAAGGAGACGTGTTGAACTGTGTACATTGCGTTTCTCGTTTAGTAAAGACCTTCATTCTCACCGTCATACTGGGGAGTCTGTGCCTATATCAGGCGTACACCCTGGACGGAATGCCAAACCAACGCAGGACACACACACACACACACACACACACACACACACACACACACATTCATACACTAGGGACAATTTTCCAAGGTGCCAATCAACCTACCGTGCATGTTTTTGGACCGGGAGGAAACCGGAGAACCCGGAGAAAAACCCCCTGAGGCACGCTGAGAACATGCACAAACTCCACACACACACATGGCCGAGACGGGAATCGAACCCGGACCCTGGCGGTGTGAGGCGAACGTGCTAACCACTAAGCCCCTCCGTCATACTGGGATTCTCTATAATATAGATGGTTGCTTTAGCCTTAGAGTCATGATGATGGGATTAAGAGGTGGATGAATTGAGGAGGCGTAATGATGGGAGTAAACACTTATGAAACCCAACACTGATAAATATCATACCGTGAGTTCCAAGTGATGAAACTAACAGTATGTATTAAACATGCACATGCACTCGTCTTACCGCGTGGGTAGCGCAGTTAGCAGCGTGCTCATATTCTGTCGGCTGATACCTTTTATTAGCTGGTGCGCGGCTGTTCATATATCTTTAGAAAAAAAAACAAACAAAAACAATCGGAAGAATGATCAGTCATTGTGCAAGGTAATACTCACACACACACACACACACACAAAAGTTTACAGTGCATGAACAAAAGTATTGGGACACCCGACTTTTCTGATTCGCATAATCCCTTCGCTTGAACTAGGAGACGCAAAGTTCCTAGCATGACAATGCCCCTGTGCACAAAGCCTGCTCCATGAAGCTTTCCATGTGCTGACAATGTGAGGACGATTTCCTTCTATAGAGCGCCAAATCTACTGAAGACCTCTGGGATGAACTTTGCACGCTGATGGCAACCCGGGTTTCCGCACTTTATTCTTCCTCTCACAGAATAAACACATCGCAAAAGGATCTAGTGCAACATCTTCCCGGAAGATTGAAGGCAAACTAATCTCAACTCAAAAAGTAGCTCTTATGCTCTTATGTCCACAGATATAGTGTAACCTGACACTGGAGACTCCTTCCATAAAACGTTTTAAACGGTCCCTTTATGAGCTGTTGCTATAGAAATGATAATGTATTGGATTTGAACCCTCCGGCCGAGCAAAATTGAGAAATAACATCACTGGTCATCAATACAAATTCATTTTCAAGTGATGATCTGGTGCTATAGAGAGAGTGCTTTCTCACTATTCTGTGGAATAGTGTGTGTTTGTGTGTGTGTGTGTGTGTGTGTTATGTGATAACGGAACCCTGTCAGTCACATGACCAATCCGTAATTGAATTACACTGATGCTGCCCCTCGTTGCTTGGCAACTGCTGGTAACCATGGACAAGGATGACTGAGGATTCCTGTACCCACCCCCCCCTCCCAACCTTTTTTTTTTTATAATGTAGGCATGATGTCAGCGTCGCTATGGAAACATCAGACATGTAGACACAGAGGCAACTTGAAAAGGGCGTGCGGGGAAATCGGGGGGGGATGCACAATGTATCCCATAATCCCTTTTAACTGTACGTGACAGCAGACACACACGGATTGCTGAGGGTTTTCTATAAGACATTATAGATTTAGTAAGTTATTAACTAAAATAACGGTTCTAACATGATCAGCTTCCCTTTTCCTTCGAATAAATGACAGCGGAAAAACAACTTTATTACACGAACAAACTTTAAGTAGGCCACGCCTACTGCAGAGTAAAGCCAATGCACTAATGTGATGCAAGTGGCATCGTGTTACACCATCGCATTACATTTGACATCTAACGGACCCCAATTAACTGTAATGAGGGTGAAAGTGTAATTAGGAAGTGCTCAGCCCTGTAAGACCAAGACTGCGGTGAACAGTAAGATGAGCAGCTATGACATCACACCCACGCTCTAAATTCTATTCTTAGTGACCCAATACAGCAACCTAAATAAATGTCCTGGCAAAGTGAACCTAAAGGTTCTGTTAAGACTAAACTTTTCACTCCCTCACAACTAACAACATGCAGAGACAATCATATTCAATAAATCCAGATGTGTGGGATCTGGAGAAAAATGCGATCCAGGTGTGCATAGGTAACAGGATCACAGAGCGTTCCAGGTGTTGAGAATCAAGGTATATTTGCGTGGATAAAAAAAAGATCCATGTATTCACCGTCTAAAAAGATTTGTTATAGAATAAGGATTTGGGTTTAATAGACAAACAGATCCAGGTGTTTGCAGATCACACATACAGATGTTTTCTAAAAGGCTAAAGTAATAAACGGTGAACGGGCTCCAGAGCTATGTCATTCCAGATGTGCACCAAAAGAGATCCACGTGTGTCTGGGTGAAGCATTGTTTGTCGTTCATGCAACAATACAGGTTTGTAATTCTGCCCGATAAGGAGATTCGGTTATATGGGTGAAAGTAATCCAGATGTGTAAGCATAAGGAGACCCAGGCAAGCAGGCTTTAGATAAAGGAGTCCAAAAAAAAAAAAACAGGAATGAATAATGTCATCCAAATGTGCACAGAGCAAGTAAAAGGGATTATATAAAGTCAGATGTGTCAAGAAGAGGACATGGACAATGCAGGTAATCCCAATGCAAGTTATACTATAAATAATAATAAAAACAAGTATCAGGGGAAAAAATAGAGAGAGAGAGAGAGAGAGAGAGAGAGAGAGAGAGAGAGAGAGAGAGAGAGAGAGAGAGAGAGGAGAGAGAGAGAGAGAGAGAAGAGAGAGATGAGAGAGAGAGAGAGAGAGAGCGAGAGAGAGAGAGAGAGGAGAGAGAGAGAGAGAGAGAGAGAGAGTGATGAGAGAGCTGAGGAGAGAGTGATGAGGAGAGAGAGAGAGAGAGAGAGAGAGAGAGAGAAATCCTCCTCTGTGTGGAATATGTTACATTAAAAGGTATAGAGTGTGTGGATTATTTCATACAAATCTAATAGATCATAGACATTCACCTTCCATTCAACAAGCTATATCAGAATGCACAGACATAGAGAGGCAAAAAGGATGTGCACGAACGAGTCCAGATGTGCACAGCTGCATAAACAAATATCTGTGAAGGAAATGAATGAATGAATGGAACGGACTCACGTCGACGTATCAGCATAGAAAGCAAGTCTAGACGATTCCTTGATGTCGTACGAGTTATGTAATCCAGATGTGCACCGTGAATAAAAGATAGCAATGCACATCAAGCCTCGTCTGTATTCACTGTTTATTTTATGCATATGCATATATATATATATATATATATCTATATCTATATTTTTTTTTTATACACACATTTATTTATTCAGATTTATTTATTTATTTTGAGCCCTAACTCGTGCATCCACGAGTATCCAAGTTTACAAAATGAAATTTATATCTATAGATAAATAAAAAAACAAATATGACACACACACACACACACAGGGTGCGACTGCATCACACGGCGTCTTACCTTACAAGATTCATTTAAACAATGTGTTGCACGGAGATGCAAAAAATAATACAGACGTATTTGTTATAGCCTGCGCTAAAATATATACATATAATCGATCCAGCTTCGATTAATCGCTTCCGGAAACACGTTCATTGACGTACCGAGCCGCCGGAGCTCCAGCGCCTGAGCATCACTATTAATAAATACTCCGCCAAATGAACGCAAGAGCCGGAAATACGGGGCCGCGTTTCAATCCGGCGTCCCCTCGACATCTCTGCGCACTCTGTAGTGAAGGATGAGACATAGGAAGGACGCACTATGTAGTGCACTAAAGGGTCGTGAGGACATTTATTGAGACACGGTCGCAGCTTTCGAGGCAGAACAGCAGAAACGGGGAGCGTCGGAAGAAGAGGATGTGGTACCAAACACACACCACCCACACACACACCCGCCCCCCCCCACACACACACCACCCGAAATGAAGTGGTTTTGTATGACGAAGTTTAGTGATAAACAGAGAGAAAAAATCTGACAAAGCGGCATTACAACCTCTATGGCACTAGAGGGCGCTGTAACCGCGTCTATACTACAATTTAAAAAGGGTTGATTAAAATTAAGATTTCCCCGTGATGTAAAAAAAGGAAAAGAGAGTATTGACAGAATTTGAGAATAAACAAAAGATTACTGTAATTACTGAATACTGTAAGAATAAACAAATGATAACTGAATGCTGTAATGATTACTGCCTGCATCTATACAAGGCTAGAATAGTGTTATATGTCAAATAATGCAAGATACAGCCTACAACTTTCACTAGTACATGTGTAATGTTTTTCATAGTGTACCTTACACACACGTTGCTTTAATATTAACCCCTCTATAGAGAGTGACATGCTGAAAAGGTATAAAATTCCTTTAACATCTTCATATCTTGTATAATATTAATATATGCATTTATCCTGATTGCATAATTTACAAACTAGTAGCATTTGCACATTTAAGAGACGCTAAACGGCATTTCATTGCGATATACTTCAAGTCGCTGCACCAACAATCTACCCAAACCATGAAAAATTCACAAAAAGACATTAACTATACAACAAAACAAGGATTAAAAAGGAAAAGACAAGTTCTGGATCAAAACCCATTTATTTCTGGTTTCATCAGTTGCATCAAACCAAGAAAGATTCAACGACGAGTGACGCCTTCCTGAGCAAACCGATTTCCATCTGCAGGAAAAAAAAAAGTGGAATTAAAGAAGTCTAGAAAATAAATGCACATTAAACAAAAAAAAAAGCCTCAGATTCTATTTTATAATCAGTGACTGCAGTGCAGCACTCATAGTAGGTGTCAGAAAAATGTTTGCAAAGTCATCAACGGCTCGAGAAAAGGGATCTACAGGATCCCGAGATGACACTTACCAGTCACTCGCAGGCGTTTTCCCACTCAGTAAAACCTATAAAAGAATAAAGAAATGTTTAGTGTTAAAATGCTGGACTTAAATTGAGAGTTATGTAAACGTAATGCGTGTTTAAGCGATCAGGGAGAGAGTTTATCGTCAGATCCCTTTAGGGTCAGATAAACTAATTCTCATCATTGCAATGTAAAACCATGACACAAGAAAAAGCACAATAAACAATAATTACATCTACTAAGGGATTATAGAGAGGTTATTGAAACTGACCCTGGGTCTGTGCAATCCCGGGCTGTGATTGGAGCATTTCATGACATCTCATCCTGGGAAAAGGTAAAAAAAAATAATAAAACTTAGATTTGAGCACAAGATAAACATTATTGATTAAAAATAAATAAATAAACCTCAGAATACAAGTTATAAAATCAGGCACTGCTGTGCAGAGCTCATAAGAGGTGTCAGAAAAAATAATAAAAGGACTCATCAGCGGTTCATAATGGAAATAATAATTATTATTATAATATATAAAAAGTGTACCTAAAATCCTGGTGTCCATTCATATTATAGAGCCTCTGTGTTACGGGCGCGCCGTCCAATCAGAGAGCTGCATGATGTTTAGAAGACCAATCAGAAACCAGGAGGCGGGCTCAAGTGTTGCTCCAGCACTCCGAGAATACTGCAATGAAAGAAATAAACAAATAAATTATGATCTGTATTGAATTAATATAAATAGACTGCAAAAAATATATAAATTGTACTGGTAAATAAAATGTAAATAAATAGACGACACGAAGTATTCAAAATCGCTAATTAATAAAGTGTACTCGATTACGCGAATGAAAAGCATTAATAAGAGATATGAGAAGATTTTATTCTTTATTTTAACTTACATGACGCGCTGCGATTAACGCGGGAAAAACACGTTAAACTCCACATGTTGACGAAGCATTAAAGAGGCCGAAAAGCACGCCACGCTTCCTTTTATACTCCATCTTCTTCGTGATGTCCGACTGCAGAGTCATGGTGGACCAGCACCGCCCTCTGCTGGAGAGAAGGAGCCAGGACAACATCACGCACGGATACAGCAGAGTAAAGGCTTCTGGTTAAACAGCGCCATCTGCTGGACAATTATATTATGAGTCGACTACATAAACACATAGAATCCCGTGACTCAACACTGCCATCTGCTGGACATTTCCATTATGAGCCAACTACATAAACACATTGAGTCCGGTGACTCAACACTGCCATCTGCTGGACATTTCTATTATGTGCCAACTGCATAAACACATAGAATCCCGTGACTCAACACTGCCATCTGCTGGACATTTCCATTATGAGCCAACTACATAAACACATTGAGTCCGGTGACTCAACACTGCCATCTGCTGGACATTTCCATTATGAGCCAACTACATAAACACATTGAGTCCGGTGACTCAACACTGCCATCTGCTGGATATTTCCATTATGAGCCAACTACATAAACACATTGAGTCCGGTGACTCAACACTGCCATCTGCTGGACATTTCTATTATGTGCCAACTACATAAACACATAGAATCCCGTGACTCAACACTGCCATCTGCTGGATATTTCCATTATGAGCCAACTACATAAACACATTGCGTCTGGTGACTCAACACTGCCATCTGCTGGACATTTCTATTATGTGCCAACTACATAAACACATAGAATCCCGTGACTCAACACTGCCATCTGCTGGATATTTCCATTATGAGCCAACTACATAAACACATTGCGTCTGGTGACTCAACACTGCCATCTGCTGGACATTTCTATTATGTGCCAACTACATAAACACATAGAATCCCGTGACTCAACACTGCCATCTGCTGGATATTTCCATTATGAGCCAACTACATAAACACATTGCGTCTGGTGACTCAACACTTCCATCTGCTGGACATGTCTCGCATGCGCCACCTATATAAATAATATATATATATATATATATATAAATTATATATTTAAAAAAAATATATATATACCATAATACATCGTTCAATAATATCTAATATTACATTGCAGCCACATTCATTTAGATGCACGCAATGATTTCTTTTTGACAAATACATTTTATTTTTATAAAATATAAAATTACATCAATCATTTAAAATGTAATAAAAGTGAAGATTAACAAAAAAACAACAATAAAAAACCCATTTTTTTGCTTGCGCAGAATTAGACTTTAAATGTGACTCCAAATGTATTACATAAAAAAATATGAAATGATATTTCACATCAATGGTGCACGGTGGTTTAGTGGTTAGCACGTTCACCTTCACACCGCCAGGGTCCGGGTTCGAATTCCCGTCTCGGCCATGTGTGTGTGTGGAGTTTGTACATGTTCTCTTCCCCCGTGCCTCAGGGGGTTTTTTTTTTCTCCGGGTTCTCCGGTTTCCTCCTCCCTCCTCCTCCTCAATCCAAAAACATGCACGGTAGGTTGATTGGCACCTTGGAAAATTGTCCCTAGTGTATGAATGTGTGTGTGTGTGTGTGTGTGTGTGTGTGTGCCCTGCAATGGGTTGGTATTCCATCCAGGGTGTATCCTGCCTTCAATGCCCATAGACGCCTGAGA
>JACRUU010000029.1:215000-245000 GCA_030449085.1 Kryptopterus vitreolus | reverse complement strand
ATTTCTAGTTCGTCTCCCAATGGAACCAGCATTAGGATGTATTTAGCGATGGGAATTGCTTAATCATCCTTCATAATGGAGCAAAACATACGCGGTGCTCATCTCCAATGTCAGAGACTTGACCCACGATCTAAAGGGTTAAACCCCCTTGGAACAACCCACAGAAAAATGCGTAAAAAAAGTGCCAAGACAGAAAAGGAATGAATCTGGAACATTATTTAGTAATGGAACAAAACCAAACTGAAGTGGAAGCTTATCGGTTAAGGGCGTGGGTTACTGCTGGATTACAGGGGTTCATGAGCCCACTCCCGGGCCTGTGACCGTGCACTGAACCCTCTGTGCTCCAGGGGTGCTGTATCCCATACTTTGAACCCAGCTTCTTAATGCTTGGGTATGCGATGAAACAAAATCCCATTCTGCTGTATAAAACATAATAAATCAGAAATCTAGCAAGTAAAGCAGGGAAGGAACAATATGGTGGATGTCAGACAATATAACACAGTCCATGTCCGGACAGGGATCCAAACCGATCATATAATCATATATAATCATATAGGGAGTGGTTAAGATGTTGGACTCTGGACCAGAAGATCATGGGTTCAAACCCCACTACCACCAAACTGCCACTAGTGGGCCTTTGAGCAAGGCCTTTAACCCTCAATTGCTCAGTTGTAAGTTGCTCTGGATAAGCGCGTCTGCCAAACGCTGTAAATGTAAATATAAAAATACAAAGACGAAATAATTGGTATAAAAAAGAAAAAGCACCGAACTCGCTGCTAAAAATCCTCAAGTCTTTGGATACTGCATTGATTACAATCATGGTCTTGGTAGTCTGCGATCAGCGCCAGCAATCTGCAAACGATGAGGACAAACAGGGTTAAAACAATTCCCTTCTTTAAGTCAGAAATGTATTAGGATTTATATTTATATTCACCGTCTATTAGTGAAGACGATGAAGGCGCAGTGTGGAGGATGAGGAGATCCACAGCTCACGGCGCTGCAAACCCCTGTTTCTGACCTGTGTGTGGTTATAACACGTTTATAATACACCCTTTATTACAGGCATAATATCTGTGGCGTCTTCATGCAAATTGACTCACGCTGAGGTTTGCATTTCCTGCCGGTGTACGGAGATCTGTTTCCCCATCCCTGCTATATAGAAATGCAACCACTAACGTGGAATCTTTTCTTTCGTTCGTCTGCTGTGTTGAGGGATGATAAACAACATGTCAAACAACACCGTCTGCAAGTCTTTCGGGTGAGAAACGAACTGTCTGGATTCTGTTCATAAGCATTACAAACCTGCGAAAAGGTCTTTATTCAATTTATTCAAACCTTGAAGGATCGAAAAACCAAAACAAACACAACTAAAGATGCCTGAATCTATTAAGAAGCCTTTCTCTGTTTAAAGTAGGAAATGATGGAAAATATACAATCTGGCAACCAGTATAGACACATTCAATCTGCCATTGTTCATGTTTTATATTAAGTCTTTACTTACCAATCGATTCTGTGCCTTTTTTTTCTACCTATTTTTCCTCCGAGAAAAACTCGACTGCGTCTGTCAACAAACATGAAGTGAAGTGAAACTGAGAAACTCTTCCTGTAGACGTGACCTAAGTCATGTGATTGTCATTGCTTGAGCATGACGCAACACTATCTGCTGTTGCACCATTCCTGTGTAATGTTCATTTGCAAACAAGGTGTTTTTTTTTTACTATGAAAACGTGACAATAAATTAATTGTGAGGGGTTTAAAAGGCATTCATTCATTCATCTTCTAGCGCTTTATCCGATCTTCCCTCGGGTCACGGGGAGTCTGTGTCTATCTCAGGCGTCTATGGGCATTAAGGCAGGATACACCCTGGATGGAATGCCAACCCATCACAGGACACACACACACACATTCATACACTAGGGACAATTTTCCAAGGTGCCCATCAACCTACCGTGCATGCTTTTGGACCGGGGGAGGAAACCGGAGAACCCAGAGAAAAACCCCCTGAGACACGGAAAGAACATGCACAAACTCCACACACACAGACGGGAATCGAACCCGGACCCTGACGGTTGTGAGGCGAACGTGCTAACCACTAAACCACCGTGCCCCGGTTTAAAAGGCATATTAAATTAAAAAAAAAGTCAGTGTACATGCAGACTGAGAAAATCTAACATTAATGTTAATGCTGAGATGTTCGGAGGCATGTTGCCGTTTTGTCACGCAATCGCCGTAGTAAAATTCCCGCAGTAATGCCGGTTTCTGATAACTCGTGTATGCGTCATTCATTACTTTACACGCAGCTGAGAAACCGGTTTGTGAAGCTTCGATTATCACAAGTCTGCCAAACAAGTTTTCAGTGCTCACAGACTGACACGCCTCGTGTTACCTGACATTACATTTAATCACATCTGATGCAATTCATTCAAGTGGGACGCATGATCGTATACGTTTATAACATTTTATTGACCATTTTTATGTTATATCAAATTCACATATCGTTCCCTTAATTGCAAGTTATATGAACAAATGTGGTGCTGAATGTCATTAATGAGACAAGGAACACTTAAAGGTGTTGGTATTCCAGTGGTTAAGGTAGTTAATGGGAGGTAAGGTTAGGTTAGGTTAGGTTAGGAAGGTAAGGTTAATGGGAGGCGGTGTAGCCCAGTGGTTAATGTGTTGGTCTCTGGACCAGAAGATCACGGGTTCAAACCCCACCACCACCACCAAGTTGCCACTTGTCGGCCCTTGAGCAAGGCCCTTAACCCTTAACCACAATTGCTCAGTTGTAAGTCGCTCTGGAAAAGGGCGCTTGCGAAAAGCTGTAAATGTAAATGTTAAGGTGTTGGACTCTGAACCAGAAGATCAGGGGTTCAAAACCCACCACCATCAGGTTGCCACTAATGGGCCCTTGAGCAAGGCCCTTAACCCCCAATTGCTCAGTTGTAAGTCGCTCTGGATAAGGGCGTCTGCCAAAATGCTGTAAATGTAAATGTAAATGTAAACATCAAGATATTTCAAGCTAAAAAATGGACATTTGAATTTGGGATTTAAACTCATGACCTTTCTATCAGAATTCCAACCAGCCCAATAAACAATAAATTAGCAATAAATAAACATTTATTTTTTATATCAACAACATCAACACCTCACAATCCCAGTCATGACCTTTTTAACCTCCTTCCAGAACCTCTTTCAAATCAAACCTGAACGACAATTTAGTGCAAACAACTTTTTACTCGGGGTGTTATACAGTAAATCCTGGATTTACCCTTATGTAGCACTGCTGACAGTAAATACCTTCATCATTTCCCCTTTGTTTATTGCCACTTTTACACCCTGTACACGAGAATGTGAACCCTGTGAAGTTGGGCGGGTTGCCAGGTTGAGATTATTAAAAAAAAAATAATAATAATAATTCCATGCAAATAAAAAAATGAAATAAAAATAAATCATGAAACAAATACATTTCTTTTGTGCAAAAAAGTAATAGGATCAGAATGGATAAAATTGATGTTATGAAAAATATTGAAACATGTTTAAGGTGATTGATTTGACTGCTCCGGTGTTCAGTACAAGCTTTTAATCTTAACTTCCCTGTAAATGCAAAATATATAGAAATAATGATAAAAGTGGAGGGGCACGGTGGCGTAGTGGTTAGCACGTTCGCCTCACACCGCCAGGATCCGGGTTCGATTCCCGTATCGGCCATGTGTGTGTGGAGTTTGCATGTTCTCCCCGTGCCCAGGGGGTTTTTCTCCGGGTTCTCCGGTTTCCCCCGGTCCAAAAACATGCACAGTAGGTTGATTGGCACCTTGGAAAAATTGTCCCTAGTGTATGAATGTGTGTGTGTGAATGTGTGTGTGTGTGTGTGTGTGTCCTGCGATCGGTTGGCATTCCATCCAGGGTGTATCCTGCCTTAATACCCATAGATGCCTGAGATAGGCACAGGCTCCCCGTGACCCGAGGGAAGATCGGATAAAGCGGTAGAAAATGAATGAATGAATGAATGAATGATAAAAGTGAACAATTTGTGTATGTAAAAATGAGTGACTTGGTACTCATTTTTGGGGATTTTCAATAAATCGTGTACTTCCTTATGAATGAGTTTATCTTTCAGCTTGACATTCATTATGGAATGCCATTAAAATGTTTTGGTTCGGTTCCAAATCGACACAGACAGATGGATGAAACCATTGTACACGTTGGCATGAACGATGTGGGGTGTGTTTAGATGTCAGAGCATGTTTTATATCCGGATGCAGGAACCTGTATAGAAAACAATTAAAATGCCAAAACACTTTTTGATTTTTTTTAGTGACCTTTTTCTTAGTAAAAATATTCCTTAAATCGAGACAATCAAATAACCACTGAAAAAATCAATCATTTTTATTGCTGGGACACCTGGTATTTCCCTGGTTCTATAAACAATTATGTAAAGGATGCCTTTGTATGTGGTTGTGTGAAATTTCCCCTCAGTTAAAGTGAGGCCCATGTTGTACAAGGATTTCCTAATCCACTCGAGTCAAAACAAACCAGAAACACTGAGAAATCATAACCATAATATTCATCTTCTACAGCTTTATCCGATCTTCCCTCGGGTCACGGGGAGTCTGTGTCTATCTCAGGCGTCTATGGGCATTAAGGCAGGATACACCCTGGATGGAATACCAACCCATCGCACCCACACACACACATTCATACACACATTCATATACTAGGGACAATTTTCCAAGGTGCCAATCAACCTACCGTGCATGTTTTTTGGACCGGGGGAGGAAACCGGAGAACACGGGGAAAAACCTCCAGAGGCACGGGGAGAACATGCAAACTCCAGAGACACATGGCCGAGACGGGAATCGAACCCGGACCCTGGCGGTGTGAGGCGAACGTGCTAACCACTAAACCATAATCATAACCATAATTTAATAATAATAATAATAATAATAATAATAATAATAATATCATTGATCTGCTCTCCTATAAATATTAAAAGACCATGAAAGTAAAAAAAAAGAAAGAAAGGCCATGCAAGGAAAAGGAAGAGCAAAAAAAAATAAAAATCCTACATTTTAGAACCGACTGGGGAAAGAGAGCCCTCTTGTGGCTGGGCTGTCTTTGGTAGTGTTCAGGCTGGACGAAGACAACGGTTTATTTCATAAAAAAAAAAAAAAAAAAAAAAAAAAAAAATATATATATATATATATATATATATATATATATATTATATATTATATATATATATATATATATATATTATATATTTCTACTAATATACTCTACACCATGAGGCTGTTATCTATCATGTATTAATTGTTTTATAATTATTTTATAAATATAAATTTCTATGTTTATTTAATGATATTGTTTATTATTAAACGTATTATAGTATGTGTGTGCCCTGTGGTGGGTTAGCATTCCATCCAGGGTGTATCCTGCCTTAATGCCCATAGACGCCTGAGATAGACACAGACTCCCCGTCACCCGAGGGAAGATCGGATAAAGCGGTAGAAGATGAAGATGAATGAATGAATGAATGTTCCCACAGGAAAGGACCATATTCATCTTAATAGATTTACTCATCAAGGGAGAATTAATTTTATATCAAAGTGATCATTTACAGCCATTAATATTTCATCAAATTTCATTAATGAGGTTTTTATAACGAGGTCATCAGTTGATTGCTAATATTAAAGATTAATTTCCTCTTTATTTTCAAGATCTTTACAACCAATCAAATCCAGACTCGTACCGAAGCGCACGAGTGTGTGTGTGTGTGTGTGTGTGTGTGTGTGTGTGTGTGTGTTTGTGTTTGTGTCAGTATTTTCCTGTAGCATGTATGCAGTCTGGGAGGACGTGTTCCTGCCGGTGTAAATTCAGCCGCAGACTGAGATTAATGTGTGGAGTGTGAACGCAAATCCTGTCACAACATTCACTAATAAACACTCGTCCCAGAGCTTTTTCCACCCCGCTGATCTCAGTGACAGAAATAATTCACACCCACACACTGAGGGGAAAAAAAAACGAGACCACCAGAGACCTGACAAGTCATACGTTATGATGCCAGGACGTCTTAGGAGAAATGAGTCAACACACCTGAAATGCGCGTGTTTAATGATTTATTAATGACTGATTTGTTTATTCACAGTCAGATACAGAAGATGAAAATGCTTATTTATAGGCTGCATTATTATTATTATTATTCATTCATTTATTCATTCGTCTACTACCGATTTATCCGATCTTCCCTCGGGTCACGGGGAGTCTGTGTTTATCTCAGGCGTCTATGGAATTAAGGTAGGATACACCCTGGATGGAATGCCAACCCATCGCAGGACACACACACACTCACACACAATCATACACATGGCCGAGACGGGAATCGAACCCGGACCATAGCGGTGTGAGGCGAACGTGTTAACCACTAAACCACCGTGCCCCTATTGTTATTATTATTATTATTAATATTAGATTCAGAGTCATTAGTTGCCTAAAAGTACACAGTATGGACAAAATACACAAAGCAAGCATGATATAGGGAGGTTGGGAGATCCGTGGTTAAGTCGTTGGCCTCTGCACCGGAAGATCGCAGGTTCAAATCCCACCACCACTGCTACTAGTGGGCCCTTGAGCAAGGCCCTTAACTCTCAATTGCTCAGGTGTAAGGGCGTCCGCCAAATTCTGTAAACATAAATGATATTAATACCACTTAATAATGCCTAATAATGATCTCACAATGCACTAAAAAATATAGCACAGCCCATAATAGTTAATGCTCATTTATCTAGAAATAAAATTATATGATAAAACATTAGATTTAGTAGAGG
Organism: Kryptopterus vitreolus; assembly: GCA_030449085.1. Taxonomy (NCBI): domain Eukaryota; kingdom Metazoa; phylum Chordata; class Actinopteri; order Siluriformes; family Siluridae; genus Kryptopterus; species Kryptopterus vitreolus. Next base: position 238,176 of record JACRUU010000029.1, on the reverse strand, counting down.
CACGGTGGCGTAGTGGTTAGCACATTCGCCTCACACCGCCAGGGTCCGGGTTCGATTCCCGTCTCGGTCATGTGTGTGTGGAGTTTGCATGTTCTCCCCGTGCCTCAAGGAGGTTTTTCTCCGGGTTCTCCGGTTTCCTCCCCCGGTCCAAAAACATGCACGGTAGGTTGATTGGCACCTTGGAAAATTATCCCTAGTGTATGAATGTGTGTGTGTGCCCTTCGATGGGTTGGCATTCCATCCAGGGTGTATCCTGCCTTAATGCCCATAGACACCTGAGATAGACACAGACTCCCCGTGACCCGAGTGAAGATCGGATAAAGCGGTAGAAGATGAATGAATGAATGAACATTAGATTTAAACAAATTCGTTAATGTTTGGTCAGGAGAGAAATCATTAAAACTGAATCTACTTATATGGCAACATGCTTTAATTATACATAGAGTAAAGGCATAAAAACAATAGTGCACATTTTCTTCTTAATATATTAACGAGGATAAAAGATCGTGGATGTACGTTATAAAGTGCGAGATGTACTGCCTTTCCCCGATTTGATTAATGATGGATGGGATATTCTTGTGGGGCTTCTAAATTGATTCCCAACCCATTAATATGAAAGGAGATCTTAGATGTTGCTGAGAGAGAGAGAGAGAGAGAGAGAGAGAGAAGAGAGAGAGAGAGAGAGAGAGAGAGAGAGAGAGAGAGAGAGGGAGAAAAAGAGCAAAAAAAAAGACTAAAATCTTTTTAATGAAGTTATTTCTCTCGACCGGCAGATCAGTGTGAAGCTTTATATAGTGGTGTTTGTGTGGTTCTGCAGTTTTGGCTGAGGATTCTGGAAAAAAAAAAGATCAAATGAAAAGATTATATTAAATATCAGAGCAAGAAAATAAAACTATAAGGAGGGCATGGTGGCTTAGTGGTTAGCACGTTCGCCTCACACCGCCAGGGTCCGGGTTCGAGTCCCGTCTCGGCCATGTGTGTGTGGAGTTTGTGCATTTTTCTCCGCGAAGCTTGGTGGTGGTGGGATTTGAACCTGCGATCTTCCGGTGCAGAGGCCAACGACTTAACCACGGATCTCCCAACCTCCCTATATCATGCTTGCTTTGTGTATTTTGTCCATACTGTGTACTTTTAGGCAACTAATGACTCTGAATCTAATATTAAAAATAATAATAATAATAGGGGCACGGTGGCTAAGTGGATAGCACGTTCGCCTCACACCGCCAGGGTCCGGGTTCGATTCCCTTCTCGGCCATGTATGTGTGGAGTTTGCATGTTCTCCCGCGTTATCCGATCTTCCCTCGGGTCACGGGGAGCCTGTGCCTATCTCAGGTGTCTATGGGCATTAAGGCAGGATACACCCTGGATGGAATGCCAACCCATCACAGGACACACACACACACACATCACACACACATTCATACACTAGGGACAATTTTCCAAGGTGCCAATCAACCTACCGTGCATGTTTTTGGACCGGGAGGAAACCGGAGAACCCGGAGAAAAACCCCCTGAGGCACGGGGAGAACATGCACAAACTCCACACACACACATGGCCGAGACGGGAATCGAACCCCCGACCCTGGCGGTGTGAGGCGAACGTGCTAACCACTAAGCCACCGTGCCTCGGGTTATATATATATATATAACAAATCCACATCCCTCTATCACTGACTAATCTCCAACCACATTTAAAAGTCTGCCAGGATGCACCTCTCATTAAACCATGGCAGAATAAACATGGCCTCCCCTGTGATAACTTTACAGTCTCACTTCAACATTAAAATCCTTGCACAAAATTTGCTCGAGCTTCCTTACCAAATGTTTCACATATGCCCATAATGTTTAGCTTGACTGGTCATTAATAACACGCTGAAGGGAAATTACTTATCCGCCAAGATCCATCTCCGCTTGGCAGAGTGGCTTTTCAACTTCACAAGCATGTCCACTGGAGGTGCTGTGATCCATCCATCCATCCATCTTCTTTGGCTTATCCGGGAGCGGGTCGCCGGGGCAACAGTCTAAGCAGAGATGCCCAGACTTCCCTCTCTCCAGCCACTTCCTCAAGCTCCTCCGGAGGGACACCGATGCGTACCCAGGACAGTCAAGAGACATAGTCCCTCCAACGTGTTCTGGGTCTTCCCCGAGGCCTCTTCCCGGTGGAACATGTCCGAAACACCTCCCCTGGAAGGCGCCCATCCGAAATAGATGCCCAAGCCACGCCAGCTGGCCCCTCTCGATGTGGAGGAGCAGCGGATCTACTCTGAGCTCATCCCGAGTGAATGAACTTCTTCTCCTATTTCTAAGGGAGCGCCCAGACACCCTGAGAAGGAAGCTCATTTCAGCCGCCTGTATCCGTGATCTCGCCCTTTCGGTCATGACCCAAAACTCATGGCCATAGGTCAGAGTAGGAACGTAGATCGACCAGTAAATTGAGAGCTTTGCTTTTCGGCTCAGCTCCCTTTTCACTACTGTGCTGTGATCACTTCCTCAAAAATGAAAGCATCGAGACTTGATGACATACAATAAAATATATGAATCATAACAACTAGCAAATGCTCCTCAAAACTGCACGTTAATGAAACTCTGAAGTGTGTAGGAGCCAAAGAATTATAGGGCAGATAAACTTCGGGACTGGAGAAAATGAGCTAATAAAGCTCAAAAACCGCCGACTCTCTAATAAACCGTAAAGCTGTGGACTAATAAAATAAAAGCATGATGCCTGATTGAACTTAACAAAGCTGGATGGAAACAATCCCTATTAAATCTCCCACCAACGAGCGACTGACGGGGCAATAAAACACCTTAGTGGAGAGTCCTGGGATCCACTGGAGACCGTAGGATGGGAGACAGAATTATTAAAATCAAGTCTCTTGAGAGGTTTATTTATTTATTTAATTTAGAGCCAAAAGTGGCTCTGAAAAGGGAGAACGAGGGTTGATAATATGTTGAGTTGTAATTTGGTGCTATAATTCGGTGGCCATCATTTAGACGCTCGGTGTATCATCCCTGTGGAGTGGTGCTAAGACGAAGCCCGGATTGCACGTCTGTTTTGTTTTTTCCGTGATTAAACATTACACCCCGTGGGACAGTCAAGTCAAGTCAAGTCAAGAGGTTTTATTGTCATTACAACCATATATGGCTGACGCAGTACACAGTGAAATGAGATATATAACGCAAACACAAGAACACAATGCTGAGGAAGAGACTAAGTTTGTCCTAGCTACATACAAGTGCATCGGGTGGTGCAAACAGCGCAAAAACAGAACAAGACTGTGTTGACAACACGAGACAGTGCATAACAACGACATTACACAACATAAAATAAAATAAGATAAAAAAAACGCAACAAGGGTTTAGTGGTAAGCACGTTCGCCTCACACCGCCAGGGTCCGGGTTCGATTCCCGTCTCGGCCATGTGTGTGTGGAGTTTGTGCATGTTCTCCCCGTGCCTCAGGGTTTTTTTCTCCGGGTTCTCCGGTTTCCTCCCGGGTCCAGAAACATGCACAGTAGGTTGATTGGCACCTTGGAAAATTGTCCCTAGTGTATGAATGTGTGTGTGTGTGTGTGTGTGTGTGTGTGTGATGGGTTGGCATTCCATCCAGGGTGTATTCTGCCTTAATGCCCATAGACGCCTGAGATAGACACAGACTCCCTGTGACCCGAGGGAAGATCGGATAAAGGGCTAGAAGATGAATGAATGAATGAATAAATGAAAAAACACAACAACAGCTGGTGTGCAAAAGAACGAATAGAGCAGCAGTGATAAAAAGTGGATGTGCAAAATGTGCATGTAAACAGTAGCACTGTCAGTGAGAGCAGTATATACAATAAACATGTAAAGACCAGTAATGAGGCAGATAGATAAAGCAATGGAATGCTGTGTGGATGGTGTGTAAGTGTGTGTGAGTCCAGTTCCAGTGTATTGCAGATAGTGTATTGCAGGATAGTACCTAGTATTGCAGAATAACAACTAACAAACGGATGAACGCATATGATATTACACACACCTTAAATATTCATGCCATATAAATGGTCTATATAGGGTTTGCAAACCTCTGACTTTGCCGTGGTTCTTCTTCTTCACTGCTACCACAAAAACCAATACATAAACTTTATGCTTTATTCATTCATTCATTCATCTTCTAGCGCTTTATGCGATCTTCCCTCGGGTCACGGGGAGTCTGTGTCTATCTCAGGCGTCTATGGGCATTAAGGCAGGATACACCTTGGATTGAATGCCAACCCATCACAGGGCACACACACACACACACACACAATCACACACACATTCATACACTAGGGACAATTTTCCAAGGTGCCAATCAACCTACCGTACATGTTTTTGGACCGGGGGAGGAAACCGGAGAACCCGGAGAAAAACCCCCTGAGGCACCGGGAGAACATGCACAAACTCCACACACACATGGCCGAGACGGGAATCGAACCAGGATCCTAGAGGTGTGAGGCGAACGTGCTAACCACTAAACCACCGTGCCCCTAACTATAGCATAATAAAGCATTATTATAATATTTATTATAAGCAGAATTGTCCATTGAGCCGCTTCCATCACAAAAAGCGGCTCAGTGTCCGTCCCTAGTGTATGAATGTGTGTGTGTGTGTGTGTGTCCTGCGATGGGTTGGCATTCCATCCAGGGTGTATCCTGCCTTAATGCCCATAGACACCTGAGATGGTTTATAACGATGGTTTATATGGTTTGGAGATCTGAGCGAGCTACTATCAAGCTCTGATCTCAACACCTTTTTGGAGGATTTAAATCACTGACAATAAGCACTTATTCTTCTGACCAGGGGTCCACAAACTTTTGGCATTACCGTGCAAGTGAGAAAGAGTGCTACGCAGACACTGTATTACATTACAGAGCCAACCTTGATTCACAGCGTGTGGTAGATTTCGCAGTGCTTATTAGCTAATGTGCACCAGCTGCTACATCCAATCATTGTCAAGCGTTGCTCTCTCAGGCAGAGAGTCAGGTGTAGTCTGGGAACTCCCCTGGACAGACTGTAAAACTCTGCTGCTTTAGACTGATGATCCTGAAGCGCTCTAGAATGTGGGCCATTATTATGGTTGGAACCGTTCCAGTGTTGTTTACCCCAGAATTGAAACCCCGTGGGTCGCCCTCAAGGACCACATGAGTCGCCTGCAGGCCCGTTCTAAAAATGACACGTCTCACATCGGCAGTGAGGCACGGTGGTTAGCACGTTCGCCTCACACCTCCAGGGTCGGGGGTTCGATTCTCGTCTCGGCCACGTGTGTGTGGAGTTTGTGCATGTTCTCCCCGTGCCTCAGGGGGTTTTTATCCGGGTTCTCCGGTTTCCTCCCCCGGTCCAAAAACATGCACGGTAGGTTGATTGCCAGCTTGGAAAATTGTCCCTAGTGTATGAATGTGTGTGTGTGTGTGTGTGTCCTGAGATGGGTTGGCATTCCATCCAGGGTGTATCCTGCCTTAATGCCCATAGACGCCTGAGATAGACACAGACTCCCCGTGACCCGAGGGAAGATCGGATAAAGCGCTAGAAGATGAATGAATGAATGAATGAATGAATGTAATAAGTAGTGCAATTTTCTGGACATTCTAAGGCGAACGAAATTCCATCCCTCGGAAAAAAAAGGATTCCGGATCTCTCGAGTGTGGATTTACGTAGTTCCCCAAAAATGCCCTACTTTGTTTTGTAGCCCCATAAAAGCTCTTTTTATAAACCCATAAACAACAGCAAAGACCTTCGAAAAGAGTCTACAAAACTGGACGCCTTGGAGCAGAGTCTATTTCATGGAAGGTCTTCTACATTCACTACACACCTCTAAAGGATTATTTTAACCACATGGTTATGGGTCCGGCTATGGACTGGATTAACGTCATTTTCTTTTAGGAAATAATCAGTGCAATATATCATTAAACAAAAACTAAACAACAACAGGGGGGCATGGTGGTTTAGTGGTTAGCACGTTCGCCTCACACCTCCAGGGTCCGGGTTCGATTCCCGTCTCGGCCATGTGTGTGTGGAGTTTGTGCATGTTCTCCCGTGCCTCAGGGGGTTTTTCTCCGGGTTCTCCGGTTTCCTCCCCCGGTCCAAAAAAAACATGCACGATAGGTTGATTGGCACCTTTGAAAATTGTCCCTAGTGTATGAATGTGTGTGTGTGTGTGTGTGCCCTGCGATGGGTTGGCATTCCATCCAGGGTGTATCCTGCCTTAATGCCCATAGACGCCTGAGATAGACACAGACTCCCCGTGACCCGAGGGACAATCGGATAAAGCGCTATATGATTAATGAATGGATTCACTAAACAACAACAATTTCTAACAATCCGTGAGTCAAGTTTTTCCTCCTAGAAATCAGCAGAAAAGTGTGTGTTGACGGCGATGGCGTCATCCCGAAATGCAGCAGGACCTCAATTAACCAGTAAATAAGTGATGCACAGATGATGAACAGATGATAGTGTCGGGACTCATTACGTGTGACGCACAAGGATAAAATACTCACCATATGGCACTTGACTCAACTCCTCTTCCAGAAATGTTTAGAAAGAAGTCCCTGGATTAGCGTTAACGTTCATATAAAAGGATTCTCCTGAAGGAAGCCCTTTATGAGGTCGTAGCGTTGTGTTAAAACGTCTGGCTTCTGAACAGTTGCATGCAAAAGTTAATGCCCCCTGGATAATGTTATAAATAGTAACATAACAGTATTAGTAGGAGCTTTGGTGGATGTGGAAACCGAAATTCACGGCATTGGATCATTAGCACTCATGTACAATTCCGGAGATATATTTTTTTGACCCTTTGCACTTTGTAGAAAGACAGCAGAGGTTCCAGAAGTTCAGCCTTTCTTACAACATGTGATCTTTTATGCGTATATTTTATAGATTAAGGTTTGTGGATACCACAATAAAATGCCATTGTAAGGCTGTATTAGCTTAAAAAAATACACATTGGAAGTACATTTTGATTAAAAATGCAAGTCTCTCTAGTGCACCTGTGGTTCTATGACAACATCCATCTATTTTACAGTATGTTCCTTTTTAGCTACATATCATGTATAAAGGACCTGCTACTACTCAAATATGAATTTTTTTTGTTTCGCTTTTCCCCCCATTATCAATAATTCAGGATTCTTTCCTTGCAACTTTAAAAGCAACAATCAAACACACTTAACCAGAAGTAAACACTAAAACAGCGCCCCCTTGTTTTCCCACCATGCAATTACAACCTAAATATAAAAAACGCAAGCATTATCCAATATTCTCAGCAAATAATCCCCCCCAAAATATATTTAAATAGAATCGAGACACAAATGCACTTAAATATTTCCATTATATATTCATTCATTCATTCATCTTCTACCGCTATATCCGATTTTCCCTCGGGTCACGGGGAGTCTGTGTCTATCTCAGGCGTCTATGGGCATTAAGGCAGGATACACACTGGATGGAATGCCAACCCATCGCAGGGAACACATACTCACACATATTCACACACTAGGGACAATTTTCCAAGGTGCCAATCAACCTACCGTGCATGTTTTTGGACCGGGGGAGGAAACCGGAGAACCCGGAGAAAAAAAAACCCCCTGAGGCACGGGGAAGAACATGCACAAACTCCACACACACATGGACCGAGACGGGAATCGAACCCGGACCCTGGCGATATGAGGCAAACATGCTAACCATTATATATATATATATATATATATATATATATATATATATATATATATATATATTTATATATTTACTCCACATAAACAGATGTCACTTGATAACGTTATTTACAGTGCGACACTTTTTTTTTTATCATTTATTTTTATTTCAATTTCACTTCCGCTTCTGATCAGTCAGATCCTCGTGAAATCCCCTGTGAGAATGCGGCTTTATGGAGATGTATATTCATCATTGGAAAAATGCTTTTTAATGCTGCATGAGGACAAAAGTATTGGCACACCTGACTTTTCCAGCCACTATTTCTTTCTGAAAAATATTGGCCGGTATTAGGAGGCGCACAGGATGGTACAGGATGTCTTTGGATGCAGTTGCATGAAATTTTCATTGCTGGACCAGGAGACCCAAGTCTGCTCCAGCATGACAATGCTTCTAATGCTTATGGAACCGCAGGCCTTCTCACTCGATCTGACCGAGAATGATAACTATAGATAAAAATAAATAAATAAACTTAAGAATTGAGACTATAATAAAGTCAGCAAACACACATTCGCTTTGTAATGCTCAAAGATACCGATGAATTGTCTTTGAATATATTAACAGTATGCGTGTCAGGTTGCAATTCGTTTTGTGACCACTAGAGGCTACTGAAGCCTGCAAAATTGCAGCGATACGATCAAATAACTACTGTATTTATTCTGTAATCCTGTGTGTGTGTGTGTGTGTGTGTGTGTGTGTGTGTGTGTGTGTGTTGAGAGCGAGAGAAAGAGAAATGAAACAGACTGCTCACTCATAAAACCCTGTTATTAATTAAAATGTGACTTTCCCTAAGTGAAAGCAATAAATACAGGGCCTCGGCAGCACTGCGGGAATTAGACGGTCGATTTATGCTGATGACATCATTATTAACAGGAATCCGAACAACAGTAGACTCGTGTCGGCTCGCAAATTAAATCGGAACTGAAAATAATACGAGAGTGTTGATTTCATAGCATGAAATGAATAAACGTAGGGGAAAAAGGGCCGGGAAAAAAAAAACGCTATTTTACACAACAGAGAGGAAGAGAAGGGGAAGGAAGATGTGTTAATATTACCCGTCTGAACACAATCTTAACAGAATCCTACATATCCATCCATCCATCCATGAAAATACACTATGCATTATTCATCAGTCCAGTCCATAATCGTCCATCTGTTTATTGTTCTAAGCAACCAAACGATCTATGAATTGTACTGACCCATCCTTTCACTTATTTGCCTCTCATCTACCCCTCCATCCACTCATCTGCTCATATATCCACTCGTCTGCTTCTCCTTCCCGTGATCTGCCCTTCACTCATCAGGCTCTTCTATCCATTCATCTGCCTTTCATCCAGTTATCTGCCACTCCATCCACTCGTCTCTCTCTCTATCCACTCAACTGCCCATATATTCACTCACCTGCTCGTCCATGCTTTCATCTGCCCCCCCCTAATCCTCTTATTTTACTCTCCAGCTATTCATCTATTCATTTATTTACTCATCTTCCCAAACATCCACTCATCTGGCTCTTCGTTCATTCGTCTGCCTGTCTCATCTTCCTCTCCATCCACACATCTGCCCATATATCCACTCATGTGGCTCTTTAACAATTCACCTACCCCCCCCCCCCACACACACACACCTCCTTCTTCTTCTTATCTACCCCCTCCATCCACTCAAGTCCCATAAAACCATTTCTCCGCTACAAATCTGTCCTTTCGTATTTCACTTGCCCCTCTATCCTGCATCTTTTACAGCCTTAGAGAACAATACTTTACATTTGTTTGTAGTTAAACAAAAACTAAGGGGCACGGTGGCTTAGCGGTTAGCACGTTCGCCTCACACCGCCAGGGTCCGGGTTCCATTCCCGTCTCGGCCATGTGTGTGTGGAGTTTGTGCATGTTCTCCCCGTGCCTCAGGAGGTTTTTCTCCGGGTTCTCCGGTTTCCTCCCCCGGTCCAAAAACATGCACGGTAGGTTGATTGAATCCCTAGTGTGTGAATGTGTGTGTGTGAATGTGAGTGAGTGTGCCCTTGTGATGGGTTGGCATTCCATCCAGGGTGTATCCTGCCTTAATGCCCATAGACGCCTGAGATAGACACAGGGAAAGGAAGAGGGAAGATCGGATATATAGCGGTGAGTAGAAGATGAATGAATGAATGAATGATGATGATGCAATATCACCGTTGGCTTGTTGGGATGAATCTCTTCTGGAGTTTTCTGGAGCATCATGTAAAACCATTGAAACACTATCAATACAAACCTCCTCATTCAAAATGCAGTGTACAGGTTTATACAGAAGCCTTATTATCTTATATCTGAGTCCTTTAAATGTTCCTCCCTAAAGAAGTTTGATCTTTTTCACCACTGGCTTGAAGAAGTTTAGGAAACTGTCCACTTTTAAAATGTCTACACCAATAATAATGAACTGCATTTAATAGAATATCTCATCGGTGGAATTTGTAGATGGGCAAATATAATAAGACGGTATTAAAACCCAACAGAGAATCAAGTTTAATTAGTGATAGATGTTCCACAGAAACAGGCTTTTAAAGGACACTGACGATCCAATGAAGCCCAGATTTAATGATGTTGATTTTTCAGTTGAAAGGTCAGGTGTGTTCTCATCCTGTAATGAACAAATGACGGATCCATTTTTTTGTGTGTGTGTGTGTGGGGGGGGGACGACGACGACTTGTGGATTTTAGTTACCACTGTGTGTGTGTTTGACTTTTTAGCTCCTCAGGGTGGAAATCTCAGGTGTTACACAAGAACTCTCAGTTCCACCGAGTGTGTGTGTGTGTGTGTGTGTGTGTGTGTGTGTGTGTGTGTGTGTGTGTGTGTGTGTGTGTGTGTGTGTGTGTGTGTGTGTGTGTGCCCTTTTCTGCTGGATAAAATTCACTCGACACCGTATGGACAAAAGAGCGTGTGGACCAATGAGGTTATTTTTTTGTGCTACTTTAGAAATGATGGTGATGGTAAAGGCAGGTAATGATACAGGTGAGGAGGCCTGTGGTGCGCTCAGCGTGAAAAAAAAACTCCTTCCAATGGTGTTTAATAGGGTTGGAGCTCTATAGCAGGAGATCTTGTGAACCATATGTCGCCCCCCCCCCCAAAAAAAAAGGAAAAACAAGGAAAAGCAAAGGAAAGGCAGGTTTATGAATACATTGATCCAAATAGTGCTGTTATTAGAATGCAATTTATTTCCTTTTCAGTATGTCAGGTCAGAGAGAGAGAGAGAGAGAGAGAGAGAGAGAGAGAGAGAGAGAGAGAGAGAGAGAGAGAGAGAGGGGGGGGGGGGGTCTCCAACCCGGGCAGTCTGCCACAGGGAGGCGTTCTATGAGCAAAAGTTCATAGTCTTTATTTGAAATAAATAAATAAATAAATAAATAAATAAATACAAATCCCAAGGAGGCAAAAACAAACTCAAGAATATGGTTCACAAAGGATCAACAGCAGCAACAAATAATCAAACCAAGAAATGAATATGGTTCACAAAGGATCAACAGCAGCAACAAAGAAATGCAGTCAATAATCAAAAACTCTGCCATCGAAAAGGAAAGGTAATAAATAAAAAAAACAATAACGGCAACAACAATGCTGATAAACAATAACAACGATTACAGGGCAAATGCACACCGGAGGAAGACAATGCTTAGAGCATTAAACTAAGAGAGAGAGAGAGGGGGGTCTAAGGCGAGGAAATGACGGGAGAAAAGCAGGAATTAACTAAAGGCCAACAAACAAAAAAAGGACAAAACTAGAAGGGGGAAAAAATAATGAAATAATAAAACAGGGTTAAACAGGGAAATAAATAAACATGAGGACTTGAGGACGGAGAAACGGGACAAACAGACTAGAAATTTTAAAAGGACTAGAATCAGGGGGCGGAGCTAAATAAACAAAGTGCAGGTGGAACAAATTATAGGGTTAGGGAATAGGGGGTAGGGAATAGGGCATAGAGGTTCAGTGGTGACATCTGGTGGCCAAAGCGAAGCCCCGTAGTGTCCAGGTTCTGACAGCCTATGGACACTGATATAAAAAGAGACGTAAATCTTCACGCTATTATTCATCCATTAGAAATGTCACGTTCATTCGAGTTTACTGTTGAATCCCTTGTAATAGTAAAAGCGTATATATTTAATAGACAGAGTAAGCAAGACCTGAGGCCTGAGCTCGTAGGCATGACCAGCATGACGATCGCACTTGCACTTCTCCGCTCTTGTCATTTACTGTACCGTGCCTCAGGCTTCGCTTCTTACAGTGGGATCTGGGCTGGTATTTTCTTTGCCTTGACTGCCGTTATTAACCGTGAAATCCATCCAGATGGCTGCCATTTCATCTCGTCTGGCGCTCGATCCACGTCTCGTCGGTGTCACGGAATTAGTGTGTGAATGGGATTAGAATGGGATTATGCTGAGAAAGCTGCTGTTTTTGGTGTCTTTATAGTGAATATGCTTAATCTAATCGAATCTGATCTGATCAAATCTAATCTATTTAATTAGAAATGTTTACGGCATTTGGCAGACGCCCTTATCCAGAGCGACTTACAACTGAGCACTATTGAGGTTTAAGGGCCTCGCACAAGGGGGCCCACTAGTGACAGCTTGGTGGTGGTGCGGTTTGAACCTGTGATCTTCCGGTCCAGAGGTCAACACCTTAACCAGTGGGCTACACCACCTCCCGCTGTATAATGTATATGCATTCATTCATCTTCTAGCACTTTATCCGATCTTCCCTCGGGTCACGGGAAGTCTGTGTCTATCTCAGGCGTCTATGGGCATTAAGGCAGGATACACCCTGGATGGAATGCCAAGACATCACAGGACACACACACACACACATTCATACACTAGGGACAATTTTCCAAGGTGCCAATCAATATACCGTGCATGTTTTTGGACCGGGAGGAAACCGGAGAACCCGGAGAAAAAAAACCCCTGAGGCACGGGGAGAACATGCACAAACTCCACACACACATGACCTAGACAGGAATCGAACCCGGAGCCACCGTGCCCCCGTATGTATAATTGTATGTGTCCTTGTATGTCTCGTTGTCATCTATTTTCTGTCTCCTGTCTCCTCCTGTGTATGTATAATCTATCTGTATCCTGTCTGTCTCATCTCTCCCTGTATCTCTTTATGTCTCCTGTTCTATCTTGTCTTTCATCTCGTGTTTTCCTCTGTTTTCCCTATGTCTCCGTTCTTGTATATGTCTCCTTTCTCTTCTCCTGTCTATTTCCCTGTCATGTCTTCGTGTTTCCTCATGTTCTGTCCTCCTAATGTGTCTCATTTTGGGTATTCTCCATGTATCCCTCTCTCATATGTTCTAGTCTCCTGTCTCTGTGCCTTGGTCTCTTATATGTATCTGTATCTTCCTATGTCTTCTCATATATATCTCTGTGTCTCTCTCTCTATCTCCCAATCTCTCCCGTATCTCGTCTCTTCATGTGTTCCTCTCTCATAATGTATGCTTGTTTGCTCTTCCTTCTTCTATATCCTTGCTGTCTGTTGTATCTTTTTTCCCGTATAATGTATATGTATAATGTATATGTATAATGTATATGTATATGTATGTATAATGTATATGTATAATGTATAGTATAATGTATGTGTATAAAGTACATGTATAATGTATGTATATAATGTACATGTATAATGTATGTGTATAATATATATGTATAATGTATGTGTATAATGTATATGTACAATGTATATGTATAATGTATATGTATAATGTATATATGTATATATATGTATATATGTATATATATATAATATATATATATATATATATATATATATATATATATATATATAGATATATATATATATATATATATATATATATAAAAAGATGCCTTTGTTTCTTCCTGATGTATTTTGTTTGACACTGTGTTATTTGGGTTTGTGGGAAACGTGAAGAACCAGAATGCAGATCAGTTCATCCAACCTTCACTCCGAGATGTTCCGTATGGACCACCTGAACCACGGCAGTAACAGGAGACGGAGTGTCAGGGAGACAATGACATGGACAAAGAGGAAAATTGGTCAAAATGTTAAAAATGGAAAAGAAAAGAGTGACGGTGAAATTCTGGTTTCCTCCCAGGTTAGGATCGGATGTTAGACTGGATATTAGATTGGGAACATTGTGTACTTTAAAGGCTGTGATCATCTTTTGTATTGTAAGATTTCAAAAAAGACTACACTTTATGTAATTAAATGAAAAATCTAATTTTTAGAAATAGGTTTTTTTTTTTCTCATTTTAGTTTGTTCTGCGCAACATTTAAAAGCTTTTTCCTGTGCAATATTCAATTAAAATTATATCAATTTGTCCACTGGCTTTATTTTTATGTTTTGGCAAATTTGCTAAAAAAAATAATAATAATAATGAATTCTCATTAAAAAAAGATTTAATTACAGATGTATGTCTTTTTCCCATGGCGTTTTATTTTTTTTACTTTGAATAAAAATGCAAAAAAAAGAAAAGAAAAATTATTAAAATGTTCATAATTGTAGTTATGTATTTATGTAAAATGTATTTGTTTAATATTATAGATTATATACAATGCTAGATTCAATTTAAAGTCTGGGCAAAATATGAAACATATTTTCTAGTAATTTAAATGTTTTAAAACCAAATAAATGTTTGTTTTGCGTTTGTTTAATTTTATTGCATTGCAAAAAAAAACAAACATAAAACCATAAACATAAACATTTTCTCCAGTAGTTGTAAACTTAATGGATGTTTTTTCTTTTTTTTTTTTATAGATTAAAGATATAATTTTTTTAATCTGCTCAAAACATGAACCAAAAAAAAACAACCTTTTAAAACCCAAATACATTTTGTTTATGATTATTTTCCTAAATTGAAATGCAAACAAAACAAAACAAAAAGCACACTGACTGATATGTTGAGGCCGTAAGGACGTAAAAAAAGAGTCTCAAATAAAACAAAAATACTCCAATCTCAGATACACACTTTTTAAATCCTGGTGCTAAAATGTACAGTCCCCCTGACAGGAGAACAGCGAGAACAGAAGACGTGTAGTACGGGGGAGCGTCAGGAGGACGAGGGGAAGGGGGGATTGTTGTTTTTTAATTTCGCCTGTTTAAATAACTTGGTGAATGTGAAATCCCGATGAAAAATTAACGAGCGGAGACGATTTATTCAAATTCTCATTAATGTCATACGCCGAGTGTGTGTATGTGTGTGTGTGTCCGTGTGTGGGAGAGAGAGAGACAGACGTAGAGAACGATGGAAAGAGAGATACAGTGAGGAGAATTTCTAAAAGAGGAGCGATGTGTCGCTTTGGCGCACTTAAAATAGAGGCAGTAAAGGGCATCGCTGATGTAATTAGCTTTATTCTTTATTTAGAGCAGCCAATTGTACTGAAGTTTCTAGAACACTGAACCGTTTCGTCTGGTGTTTTTGTACGTGTCTGACACACACACACACACAAACACACACACACACACACACACACACACCATAGGCAGCAATGAAAAGGACCAAATTAGATCAGCAGAACAGATTCACTTCAGAGAAAGAATTAATTACAGTCACACACAGCTGTATCGCGATCACACACACACACACACACACACACACACACTCAAACAAACACAAACACATAAGCTGTTGTTAAGAGTTCAAGGTTCGCCTGTGCGTTAACCGCTGACAGACAACAAGAGCCGACAGATGTGATATGATTTTCTCTTCACACCCCGTGAAGGTAAACGAGGCTCGCTATTATATTCCTGTGAATGTCCCGTTCCAAATCGAATCTTTATTTACTGTAATAATAACCTCTACATTTCTGAAAAGATGTTCCACTAGATTTTGTGGAGATTTACGCTCGTTCGGAGATAAATAGGGAGGCCTGGGGTGCAGTGAGGCATGAAAAATCCATCCCAGATGTGTTCTATCTAGAGCTCTTTCATAAGGCTGAGAGATCTTTGAACAAAACTTCATAACAAGGGGGCGTTGATTTCACATATTCACATATTTATATATATATATATATATATATAGGGGCACGGTGTCTTAGTGGTTAGCATGTTCGATTCCCGTCTCGGCCATGTGTGTGTGGAGTTTGTGCATGTTCTCCCCGTGCCTCAGGGGGTTTTTCTCCGGGTTCTCCGGTTTCCTCCCCCGGTCCAAAAACATGCACGGTAGGTTGATTGGCACCTTGGAAAATTGTCCCTAGTGTATGAATGTGTGTGTGAATGTGTGTGTGTGTGTGTGTGTGTCCTGTGATGGGTTGGCATTCCATCCAGGGTGTATCCTGCCTTAATGCCCATAGACACTTGAGATAGGCACAGACTCCCCGTGACCCCCAGGGAAGATCGGATATAGAGGTAGAAGATGAATGAATATATATATACATACATGTATAACCCTGTATTTGGGACTATGGAAAAAGACTTTAGGTGGTTTTTGTAGCTACAATCCTGCACATACCCATTCCACACTCACACACACACCACACACAGACACACACACACATTATAACGTAAACGTCTTTTAGGGACACCTGCTACCGACTGCTCTCCAACAAGAAAGTCAGCAGAGAAACGGAGAGAGCCATCGAGCCATCAGCAATTTTCAACAATCAGCCCGATAGCTGTCATTAAAGAAAACAAAGCATCGTCCACATACTAACAACAACAACAACAACGGCTACACAAAACTGATGGAAGAATTACTGCAAGATGAGATTTCCGTGTGGAGTAGTTAAAAAAAAAAGAGGAAAAAAAAAGCGAGAATTGTGCACATAACAAGGGCAAACATACACACGTCCTGTTTAGCGAGAGGCTGTGGGCTGTGACTGAAAACAGCAGGACTCTCCATCATCCCCTTTCTAGCTTACACTACACAGTAGGGCGCCTCTGTTCTCCAAATGAAACACATTCGACTGTGTAAAAATAAATCCCGCTTACAGCAAGATTGCCGTTCGACATTATCAGCTTTGCTGAAATAAGTTTGATTTTATTTTGAAAGAAAGGGAAGGAAAAAAATCACGACGGTAATTATTGGTTAAACGCGGATGAAAGAAACATGCTGTTTCCAGTTCAGCACCATTGACAGCTCCGTCTGCCACAAAGACAGGCTGAGAAACACACACACACACACACACACACATATATATATATATATATATATATATATATATATATATATATATATATATATTATTATTCTTAATATATCTATATATATATATATATATATATCTATATATATATATATATATATATATATCGATATATATATATATAGATATCTCATATATTCAGATCATATCATATATATATATATATATATAATATATATATATATATATATATATATATATATATATATATATATATATATATATATATATGAGTCAGATATCATATCTATATATATATATATATAATA
Source organism: Kryptopterus vitreolus (assembly GCA_030449085.1). Taxonomy (NCBI): domain Eukaryota; kingdom Metazoa; phylum Chordata; class Actinopteri; order Siluriformes; family Siluridae; genus Kryptopterus; species Kryptopterus vitreolus. The sequence continues at coordinate 221,050 of JACRUU010000029.1, read as the reverse complement.
TATTATATAATATATATATATATCATATATATATACAATTTTTCCAAGGTGCCAATCAACCTACCGTGCATGTTTTGGACCAGGGGGAGGAAACCGGAGAACCCGGAGAAAAAACCCACTGAGGCACGGGGAGAACATGCAAAAACTCCACACACACATGGCCGAGACGGGATTCGAACCCGGACCCTGGTGGTGTGAGGCGAACGTGCTAACCACTAAAGCCACCGTGCCCCTTATATATCCTTATATATATATATATATATATATATATATATATATATATATATATATATATATATATCAGATAAAGACCCTGAATGCTGCACCACACATCTGGAATTAGGAGACCCATGAACATATCAAATCAGGGATCTAAACCTTGTACATGTAATATTAGAACAGGAGTCAGAACATCTCTGATTAGGAGTTTATATTGGGATTTTATCATTTCAGACCTAAAATCAGGAATCTTAGGAGTCTGAACACTTCAGGTCAGCATGAGCAACATGCCTGGGAACATCTGGAATGAAGATCATCTAAGCAGTGTATATTAGAGGTCAGATCGATCTGGCGTCTGAACGTCTCAGACCAGTTCCAGTGAATCTACACTTTAGATCAGAAAAACATCTTCTCTTTTCCACGCTATCATTTTCTCAGCTCTCCTCTTTCCTCTCACTCTCTCATCTTCACCCATCACACCTTTCCTATTACTCCTATTTTCTTCCTGCATTCCCTCCTCACCCTGTTCTTCAGGTTCTCCCTCTTTCCTCTTCTCCTGACTGTAATTGCCTCCTCTCGTTCTCCTTGCTTTTTACACTATCTGCCTGTCATCCTTCACTCCCCCCAACCCACCCCCCTCCACCTCAGCCATGCTCTTCCCCACACACTTAATCTCCTCACTCACTCTTTCTCCTCCCACTCTTCCTTTTTTTCATTTACCATCTCTCGCTTTCTCTCTCTCTCACTTTTTATGCTTTTTACATTTTCTTTTCTTTTTTACATTTACTCATCCCATTCTTTTCTTCATATTATTTTACCATGGTCACCTGATGTTTCTGGGATCTCCTCTGGTGAACGTGTGAACGTGTGATTCTCGCCTTCGTCCTTATTAGACGCCTCTCTCTTTCCGTCTCCATCGCTGCTTAGAGACGGCCCGACATTCCGAAGGTCAGTCGTCAAAGTTCGCCCGAGATATCAGTCATACGGCCGCTCTATTTGTCAGACTCACCTGTCACATTGATCATCGTTCACTCAGTCAGAGGCGAAAGAGCGCGAGAGCGAGAGCGAAGGAAGAAAACAGGAGCGCTGAGAGGCGGGCAGAGGCGAGGCATCACAATACGGCCGGGTCGAACGCCAAACGTCTGAACGTCATGCTGATGTCACAACAATGAAATGATTTACGGTGATTACATAATTAACTGCTGCTTCTTTGCCTGTGTGTGTGTGTGTGTGTGTGTGTGTGTGTGTGTGTGTGTGTGTGTGTGTGTGTCAATGAGAGACAGAGAGGGAGAGAGAATTTTTTTTCCCACCATACACGCCGCCAGCTATTTTCATTTTCATTAAAATATCGTTTTTAGTTTTCATTAAGTAAAGAGAATGTGGAGCCTCGAGGGGGTTCCCCAGTTCCACTTATCAAACTGAAATGCATGATGGGATATGGAGAACCCCTGGCACAGATTTATGTTCTCGCTTTCCGATTTAAATGTCACTCGTTCTCGGACTGGCGAGAATTCGGATACGAGCGGCCGCACTGCAAAGTTTATATACTGACATGAAGAGGTGGAAATCATTTTTAACCAGTGATGCTGTGAGGTGGGGGAGAGGGGGAGGGGCTCAGATTCAGGGAGGGGGTCATGATTATCTAGAGATCATGGGGAAGAAGAGAGCTGAGTGTGGGACTGGTGAAAGTATTGGGTGTGTAGTGAGAGGGTTAGGTGTATAGTGAGAGGGTTATGTGTATAGTGAGAGGGTTATGTGTATAGTGAGAGGGTTAGTAGTATAGTGAGAGGGTTAGGTGTATAGTGAGAGGGTTAGGTGTATAGTGAGAGGGTTAGGTGTATAGTGAGAGGGTTAGGTGTATAGTGAGAGGGGTTATAGGTGTATAGTGAGAGGGTTAGGTGTATAGTGAGAGGGGTTAGGTGTATAGTGAGAGGGTTAGGTGTATAGTCAGAGGGGTTAGGTGTATAGTGAGAGGGTTAGGTATAGTCAGAGGGTTAGGTGTATAGTGAGAGGGGTTAGGTGTATAGTGAGAGGGTTAGGTGTATAGTGAGAGGGGTTAGGTGTATAGTGAGAGGGTTAGGTGTATAGTCAGAGGGTTAGGTGTATAGTGAGAGGGTTAGGTGTATAGTGAGAGGGGTTAGGTGTATAGTGAGAGGGTTAGGTGTATAGTCAGAGGGGTTAGGTGTATAGTGAGAGGGTTATGTCAGAGGGTGTATAGTGAGAGGGTTAGGTGTATAGTGAGAGGGTTAGGTGTATAGTGAGAGGGGTTAGGTGTATAGTGAGAGGGTTAGGTGTATAGTGAGAGGGTTAGGTGTATAGTCAGAGGGTTAGGTGTATAGTGAGAGGTTAGGTGTATATAGTCAGAGGGTTAGGTGTATAGTGAGAGGGTTAGGTGTATAGTGAGAGGGTTAGGTGTATAGTGAGAGGGGTTAGGTGTATAGTGAGAGGGTTAGGTGTATAGTCAGAGGGGTTAGGTGTATAGTGAGAGAGTTAGGTATATAGTCAGAGGGTTAGGTGTATAGTGAGAGGGTTAGGTGTATAGTGAGAGGGTGATTTGTGTGTTGGATGTCTAGAATCGATGTTTAGGTGTTAATTGCGGGTGTAAATGAGAGTTTGTGGTATTATTTGAGGGCGTTTTGTGTAATTGCTCGTTTTTTTCTACACTCATTTGTATAAATTCGAAAATATCATTTTTTGTCTTTTCAGTTCTATTCCAAAAGTCCAGACAGAAACGTCTGTAATGTTTATATCCGTGCACTTACACAGGCACAAATGGGAAGATGCTTCGACCTGTGCCACTTCCGTCTGGTGTTTATTTACTTTGCGGCTGTTTGAAACGTTGCAGCAGAGACTAAAAATGCATTTTCAAAAGCCTCCATTTTCTACTTTGAAGAGTTTTTTCTCAGAAGATCCAAACGGATAGAAAAATATGTGTTTTGAGACAACATTGTTTGAGTGTGGACCTGTGATTAAAGTGTTGATTGAGGGTGTTAGTGAGAGTGTTTGGTATACGTTGAGAATGTTAGGTGAGAGCGGGTGCAGACGAGAGTGTTAAGAGTGGAGAAGAGGCCGAGGTGTCGACCGAATGTGTAAATGAGAGTGTTTGGTGTTGTTTAAAAGGCCAAAGAGCGCGTGAAGGTCGCCATAGAAGAGAATTGTATTTATTATTATACTCTATTATCTCTCTCTCTCTCTCTCTCTCTCTATATATATATATATATATATATATATATATATATATATATATATATATATATATATATATATATATATATATATATATATATATATATATATATATATATATCATTCATCATTCATCTTCTACTACCGCTTTATCCGATCTTCCCTCGGGTCACGGGGAGTCTGTGTCCTATCTCAGGTGTCTATGGGCATTAAGGCAGGATACACCCTGGATGGAATGCCAACCCATCGCAGCACACACACACACACACACACACACACACACACACACATTCATACACTAGAGACAATTTTCCAAGGTGCCAATCAAACCTACCGTGCATGTTTTTGGACCAGGAGGAAACCGGAGAACCCGGAGAAAAACCCCCCTGAGGCACGGGGAGAACATGCACAATCTCCACACATACATGGCCGAGACGGGAATCGAACCCATGGACCCTGGCGGTGTGAGGCGAACGTGCTAACCGCTAAGCCACCGTGCCCCTTTATTTAAAAAAAAAAAAAAAAAAAAAAAAAAAAAAAAAATATATATAGATATATATATATATATATATATATATATATATATATATATATATATATATATATATATATATATATATATATATATATATATACATGTGTGTGTGTGTGTGTTTCTCGTTTTAAACGGTTCTTTACTGCGTCCTCATTTTGTACTTGCGATCATAAAAATACAAATATAAAAATCTCTGCATGGTGTACGCACATACGCATTCTCACAGTAACACACCCATAGTTGCGCACACATACACACACACACACACACACACACACACACACACACACACACACATATACATTCACACAGAGACACAGTCACACGGCAGAGTTTTGTTCGTCCTTGAACGCGGGGAAGGCCGCTCTGGAACGACTCCGGGACTAAAATTAACACCGTAAAATTAACGGCGTGTGAAAAACACAAACAGAGGTGCAATAAATTAGAGGCAGGGAGAGACGAGGCATTGGAAGACATTCGAGAAGCATAGCGCCGCAGATGGGAACATCTCGAGACGTAAACGGTTACCGTGTGAAATGCAGACGACTTTTACAGTCAACATGTTGCGAAATGTACTGAGAACGGAGAAGTGTGTGTGTGTGTGTGTGTGTGTGTGTGTGTGTGTGTGGGTGTGTGTGTGTGGTGGGAAGTGTTCAAATATGGTTTGTCAAAAATGTTCTCTCTCCACTGAGTCACATGCACAAGGTGTTAAAAAGCTATGTGAAGTGAGAAAACGTATAAGGAAACAACACAAAGGTCGTAAAAAAATCACACAACACTAACAATAGTTAACACACAACAACACACACTATACACTTTAAGCATTTTGGTGATGTCCAATTTATCTCAGAGGTGTTCAATAGGGTCCGAACATTTCCAGAACATATCTCCATGAACAGGTTTGTGTGTCCTGGTCAGGATCTCATGGGCTCACATCGCTACCTGGTTTATAAGGACATTAAAAACCAGGGACCCTTGTTTCTTTCTTGTCTGCTGGATTACTGGTTTGAACTCTCGACAGCGTTTTGGTTATGTTTCGCCCTTTATTGCTCTGCCTGCTGGTATTTATGCTTGTTTTTGGACTTTCTGACTGTCCTCTATTTCCATTTTTTCCCCCCCCGAGACTTATTTTGGACTCTTTTAGGATTTGTTTTTGCCTGCACTTATTTCTGTTTATGTATTTCTTGACCCTGGACTATGTTTTATTTTTATTTTTTTTGGTTGCCTGTGTTTTTACCCTTTTGCTCAGTTTGACTTTCTAATTAAAGCCCCTGTTGCATCATGCATTTGAGTCCCTGACAAGTTCATTTGATCTGGAAATACCATGCTAACTAGGACCAAAGATGTCCTATATAATGTCTCGGTAACCGTTTGAAGAAGAACCACAGATGGTTGGAAAGGTCACAGAAAGGTCAGGTGTTGAAATATTCATATAATATAGATCAAGAAAACCTTTATTTTTTAAAGTTTACATCATAATAAAACTCCACGCCATTGAACGTTTGGTGCTAGACTGGACAGTAAAGCTAATAAGCTCATTTGCATACTAACAAAGGAAGCTCGTTGCCAACTTTTGTCTTGTTTTACTTCCTGAGCATCGACTTGTTTGGGTTGTTGTTGTTGTCGTTGTCAGACTTCACCTTAACTGTCAGATTCTCCTTTCTCAGTCTCCCTGATACAAGCCGGGGGTTCTCGACTCCACCGCAGAGCACAGTGGGAATTGTTTTTCATCCTGTTGAGTCACTTGATCCTTCTTGCTAGCGCTGGGGATATGAGCCGAACAGCAGGGAATACATCAAAACCACGGACGTCCTACTCGGATTGTTAGGCCTTACGGAAAAGTGACGTGCGCTTCACGTGGATGTAAATAACGAATACCGATGGCGTGTTTGTTCCGCGCTTGAAACATGTGTAACATGTTACGGTGGCGTGCGGGGTTTAATTAGTCAGGGGACCGATAGTGGGAGGGGTCAAAAGCGTGCCGCTGGCGAATGGTATATTTGTGGCGTTTTGCTGTGCATCCTGTACGCCGTTTGAAGAAAGGGGCGAGGCGGCCATTGTTGCCGAAATAACAACGTACAACCCAATATGACAGCGACCTGCTGAGCTT
>JACRUU010000029.1:207500-210000 GCA_030449085.1 Kryptopterus vitreolus | reverse complement strand
ATAAAAAATGCATTACTAACATAGTTCTTGGGTAAGTGTTGCAACATCTCATATGAGGAGGGAAAAAAAAAAGGAGAAGATGAAGAAGAAGATCTATTCCGTGGACTAGTGAAGAACCGGTGTGACCGACGATGAGTGTAATGATGCTTGGAAATAGCACATATTGCGTTGTAGAGAAACATGATATATATATGTATATATATATATATATATATATATATATATATATATATATATATACATAGACGCCTGAGATAGGCATCGTCTCCCCGTGACCCGAGGGATAATATAATATATTATATTATATAAATATAAATATATTCATTCATTCATTCATTCATTCATTCATTCATCTTCTACCGATTTATCCGATCTTCCCTCGGGTCACGGGGAGTCTGTGCCTATCTCAGGTGTCTATGGGCATTAAGGCAGGATACACCCTGGATGGAATGCCACCCATCACACACACACACACACACACCACACACACAACACACAACACACACACACACACACACACACACACACACACTCATACACACACATTCATTCACACACTAGGGACAATTTTCCAAGGTGCCAATCAACCTACCGTGCATGTTTTTGGACCGGAGGAGGAAACCGGAGAACCCGGAGAAAAACCCCCTGAGGCACAAGGAGAACATGCACAAACTCCACACACACATGACCGAGACGGGAATCGAACCTGGACCCTGGCGGTGTGAGGCGAACGTGCTAACCACTAATATATATACATATATATTATGTACTTTTTATACATAATTTTATATATATATATATATGTGTGTATAAAAAGTTCACTCAACATCCCTCTCTTAAATAAAATGATTGATTATTTAATATTGATTTTACTCTGGAAATTAATATTTTAATAGTAATTTCTTGTTAATTGCAATGTTATTTTGTTTAGTGTTGGTTTGAAGTGTAAAATATGGGACGTGGCTCCTTTAAGAATTGTGTTCCGGTTGCTTTTCCATATAAACTGGTGATACGGTGTTTAGGTTATACGGAAGCGCTTTATTGCGTTCAGTAAAAATGCGCTTTATTGCATAATACGGATTTGGGGATGCGTTGCGCTTATGTACGCTAATATAGTGAGGAGATCATACCTGTTGTGAATGCGCAGCTAGGGGGTGTCCTTCTGGAGAAATAACTGTCCTCCTCCTCTATGCTACACCGAGCTCTTCAGTCCTGATCAGGAAGGCACAACAGCGCCTGTATTTTTTTGAGGAGACATAAAAAGTCCCGTCTGTCCTACGGGATAGTGGGGACGTTTTACGGCTTTAGCATTGAGAGCCTCCTCACAAACTGCATCTCAGTGTGGTAGAGCAGCTGCCCTGCATCGGACCATAAAGCCCTGCAGAGGGTGGTGAAAACAGACCAAACAAGTCAGCTACCCACCTCGGAGAACATTTATAAGAAACGCCGTTTGCAAAGGGCGAGTTATCAAAGCTACCCCCCCTTTTTTTTCCCCTTGTGGCCGTTACATCACCCAATCTTATGTGTGCATTGGATATGCGATCGTAAGGGGAAAAAAGCTCTCGCACTGGAGACTCCTTCTGGCAAAGGTTGCATGCCGAGCCTTAATATTAATCTCCCTTTTGCGATCCAGCCAGAGCTTTTTTTTTTTCCAGCCAAAGTTTTGCCTTGCATCAGACAACATCTAAGATCAACCTGAGACGAGGATCCAATCAATGTGTCGAAGAAAAGAGAAAGAAAAAGTGTTTACTAGTTCACATCGGAGAACAAACAAACAAACAAACAAACAAAAAAAACCCAGAGAAAATCGATGCGCTCACAGTGAGACGTGTCCAGATGGACTGTTCACAGCCCGAAATACATACAGTTCACTTACAATCAATCCCGGCCCACGCACACACACACACCTACGCCTAAGCAGCACCGAGGACATTTAAGCCGGAACGTTAGACGCGGTGCTGTGCTTAAACCTTAATCAACACCAGAAATGCGGTGCCTCGTGTCTCCCCCTGCAGCTGGAGAGTGAAATTTCCACGTCCGTCGGAGATCTACTGTAATAAATGCTTGTCTAAAAATAAATAAATAAATAAATAAATAGGGGGCACGGTGGTTTAGTGGTTAGCATGTTCGCCTCACACCTCCAGGGTCTGGGTTCGATTCCCGTCTCGGCCATGTGTGTGTGGAGTTTGTGCATGTTCTCCCCGTGTCTCAGGGGGTTTTTCTCCGGGTTCTCCGGTTTCCTCCCCCGGTCTAAAAACATGCACGGTAGGTTGATTGGCACCTTGGAAAATTGTCCCTAGTGTATGAATGTGTGTGTGTGTGTGTGTCCTAGGATGGGTTGGCATTCCCATCGAGGGTGTATCCTGCCTTAATGCCCATAGACGCCTGAGATAGGCACAGACTCCCCGTGACCCGAAGGAAGATCGGATAAAGCGGTAGAAGATGAATGAATGAATGAATGAATGAATAAACTCCGCCCACTGGTTCATGACTATTTCTG
>JACRUU010000029.1:195000-202500 GCA_030449085.1 Kryptopterus vitreolus | reverse complement strand
CGGGAATCGAACCCGGACCCTGGAGGTGTTAGGCGAACCGTGCTAACCGCTAAGCCGCCGGTTCCCCCCCCCCCACACACACACCCATGTTACCCAATCAGCAAGCTTGACACTGATGCTATATTGGATTCCAGGACACGCCAGTTTGAAGCTGTAGCAACGTTAGCAACGTTTCACGCCGGCTGAGCTAAACAGGGACTCAGTCTGGAGCGCCGTCATGACGGTTTGAATCATCGGTACACCAGTGACAGACGAACGACTGGATGACTTGTCACCAGATACGTCGTTTCCGTTGAGCTTGAATACAAAATCATTATTGAGACAGACGTGGCGTCTAAACAGATACAGAAATAGGGAGGAAGCGGGGGAGGAAACCGGGGAACCTGGAGAAAAACCTCCTGAGGCAGGGGGGAGAGCATGCACAAACTTCACACACACATGGCCGAGACGGGAATCGAACCCCAGACCCCCGTAGGTGTGAAGCGAACGTGCTAACCGCTAAATTCACTCTTCGGCTAATTCTTTAAACACCAGTCAATCTCCACTAGCACTCAAACATGTTGGCTTGTGGTTTGGACTACTAATCAAGAAGGGTTACATTCCCCCCATCCCCCCATCCCCCAAACGACCATTCGTGGGATAACGGTGACAGTTAAATCAATATAGTTATTACCTCAGAAACACAAGCATCACCGCAGTAAGTCTGGGATAAAGATTGGCAACTCAATCCAGACCCTGCCGGATTATTGGCTTGTGATACGGCGAAGCAGGCCGACTTTTTTTAGAAATACTTTCTGATGTCGACATCACAGGCAACGGAGGTCTTTTTTTCTTCTTCTTCTTTTCTCCAGGTCGGACTCTTGATCCTAGAGGGTGTCGTGGAAGTCTGACAGATCCTCATCACTTAACTACAGATGCACACGCTTCTTATTCCTGTATCTGTTTAGACGCCACGTCTGTCTCAATAATGAATTTGTATTCCGTTCAAGCTCGACGGAAACGACGTATCTGGTGACAAGTCATCAAGTCGTCCGTCCGTCACTGGTGTACCGATGATTCAAACCGTCATGACGGCGCTCCAGTCCCTGTTTAGCTCAGCCGGCGTGAAACGTTGCTAACGTTGCTACAGCTTCAAACTGGCGTGTCCTGGAATCCAATATAGCATCAGTGTCAAGCTTGCTGATTGGGTAACATGGGGGTGTGTCTGGGGGAAGAGGCACGGTGGCTTAGCGGTTAGCACGTTCGCCTAACACCTCCAGGGTCCGGGTTCGATTCCCGTCTGTGTGTGTGGAGTTTGTGTATGTTCTCCCCGTGCCTCAGGGGGGTTTTCTCCGGGTTCTCCGGTTTCCTCCCCGGTCCAAAAAACATGCACGGTAGGTCGATTGGCACCTTGGAAAATTGTCCCTAGTGTATGAATGTGTGTGTGTGTGTGTCCTGCGATGGGTTGGCATTCCATCCCGAGTACCCATAGACGCCTGAGATAGGCACAGACTCCCCGTGACCCGGATAAAGCGGTATAAGACGAACGATGAATGAATGAACATGGGTACATGAATACTTTTGCACGTGGGGGGGTACTTTCCAGAATTATTTATTTATTTATTTATTTACATTGGGGGATCCTGAATCACACCACATGACAAGTGTACCTGTTGCTTGACCTGTTACAGGTCAATAAGGGTGTGTTTACTTTTGCATGCGGTGTATCTTTCAGAATATACCTTCAACAGTTACATCAGTGGATCCTATGCTACTGTTTGGTAGCATTGTTTGATAAAGGGGATCTTTAGGGGAAATCTGCGGTACAAGGCAATGACCAACTTATCTATTTTTGCTCTGGATATCTTTATCAGAGCATATCAGGGTCACATGACCAGCGTGTCTGTCAGTAAACAGTAAATAGTAAACAGTAAACACAGACCGTCGTTTTTATGTACAAACATTGTGTCACGAACACGTACGCAGTTGTCCTGAAAACAGTCGCTGTTTAATCCACAAACTGTGGTCTGTGCTCCCCACAGACACACACACACACACACACACACACACAAAACTGCTATTTCAATACACACACACACACACACACACACACACACACACACACACCCCGCTGTTGTTTCCTTGGCGACAAGCTTGACAGCGAGTGATGTGCCAGCAGATGTGTGTATTTTCTCTTGTGTCAGTGGTGTTTAGTTTCATCATTACACTCTGTCAGTGCAGAAGTGCCGAATCTCATATGCTCTGCTCACATGGATATAACTAGCTGTATACATCACACACACACGCGCGCGCACACACACACACACGCACACACACGCACACACACGCACACACACGCACACATTGATTTTGTTAATCACACCCATCAATCTCACTAATCCCCATTCTGTTCTAATCTCACTAATCCATGTTCTATTACAATACCACTAATCCCCATTCTATTCTAATCTCACCAATCCCTGTTCTGATCTAATCTCACTAATCCCCTTTCTGTTCTAATCTAATCTGTGCTGTTCTAATCTCACTAATCCATGTTCTGTTCTAATCTCACTAATCTCCGTTCTGTTCTAATCTCACTAACCCCCGTTCTGTTCTAATCTCACTAATCCCCGTTCTGTTCTAATCTCACTAATCCCCATTCTGTTCTAATCCCCCTCACTAATCCACTAATCTATTCTATTCTAATCTCACCAATCCCTGTTCTGTTCTAATCTCCGTTCTGTTCTACTAATCCCCATTCTGTTCTAATTCTAATCTCACTAATCCCCATTCTGTTCTAATCTCACTAATCCATGTTCTATTACAATACCACTAATCCCCATTCTATTCTAATCTCACCAATCCCTGTTCTGATCTAATCTCACTAATCTCCGTTCTGTTCTAATCTCACTAATCCCCATTCTGTTCTAATCTCACTAATCCCCATTATGTTCTAATCTCACTAATCCCCATTCTGTTCTAATCTCACTAATCCCCTGTTCTATTCACTAATCCATGTTCTGTTCTAATCTCACTAATCCCCATTCTGTTCTAATCCATAATCCATGTTCTATTATAATACCACTAATCCCCATTCTATTCTAATCTCACCAATCCCTGTTCTGATCTAATCTCACTAATCTCCGTTCTGTTCTAATCTCACTAATCCCCATTCTGTTCTAATCTCACTAATCGCCATTCTGTTCTAATCTCACTAATCCATGTTCTATTATAATACCACTAATCCCCATTCTATTCTAATCTCACCAATCCCTGTTCTGATCTAATCTCACTAATCCCCATGTTCTGTTCTAATCTCACTAATCCCCGTTCTGTTCTAATACTCACGAATCCATGTTCTGTTCTAATTTCACTAATTTTATTCTGTTCTAATCTCACTAATCTCCGTTCTGTTCTAATCTCACTAATCCCCTGTTCTGTTCTAATCTCACTAATCCCCATTCTGTTCATATCTCACTAACCCCTGTTCTGTTCTAATCTCACTAATCCCCATTCTGTTCTAATCTCACTAACCCCTGTTCTGTTCTAATCTCACTAATCCCCATTCTGTTCTAATCTCACTAACCCCATGTTCTGTTCTAATCTCACCAATCCCCGTTCTGTTATAATACCACTAATCCCCGTTCAATTCTAATATCACTACTCCATGTTCTGATCTAATCTCACTAACCCCTGTTCTGTTCTAATCTCACCAATCCCTGTTCTGTTCTAATACCAATAATCCCCGTTCTGTTCTAATCTCACTACTCCCTGTTCTATTCTAATCTCACTAATCCCCGTTCTATTCTAATCTCACTAATCCCCGTTCTGTTCTAATCTCACTAATCCCCGTTCTGTTCTAATCTCACTAATTTTATTCTGTTCTAATCTCACTAATCCACATTCTGTTTTAATACCACTAATCCATGTTCTACTCTAATCTCACTAATCCCCGAATCCATTCTAATTTTACTGACTTGATTCCATTTTAATCCCACCGACCCCATTCCAATCTAATCTCAATAAACTTTATCCAATTTTAATCTATTTATTTCACATCATTTGTATCCTTTCTCACCACTCTTAATCCCACCACATTTTAATCTGTTTAACCATACACATTTGTAATATTTAACACACACACACACACACACACACACACACACACACACACACACACACACACACACACACACACACATTAAAGCAGCAACAGTTTTTTCTCGCTATTTCTCTCTGATCTTTTCTTTTTTTCCCAATATGATTCGGAGACAGCTGTGTGTGTGTGTGTGTGTGTGTGTGTGTGTGTGTGTGTGTGTGTGTGTGTGTGTGTGTGTGTGTGTGTGTGTGTGTGTGTGTGTGTGTGTGTGTTCGCCATTAGGCTTCAGCGCTGTGATTAATGGCTCTGTGTGTTAGGGTTTTTCATCATCTGCCTCTTTTCCCTCACAGCTCTGTGTATACGTGTGTGTGTGTGTGTGTGTGTGTGTGTGTGTCCGGGTGTGGGTGTGTGTGTGTGTGGGGGGGGGGGGGGGGGGTGTGGGGGGTGGGGCATGTGGGGGTGTGTTTTATATTTTTTTTCCCTAACATTATGAAATATTAGTGTAACATTTACAGCCTGTCTTACATAAAGCCACAACTGTACCGACCGACCAATCAGAGGCCACACACACACACACACACACACACACACACACACACACACACACACACACAGAACCCCAGACAGTATTGGGATCGCTTCATAATGCCTACTGTATCCAGTTTAATAGTGAGAAAATAAGAATTCAGATTAAAGATTGAGTTCTCAGAGCTACACACACACACACACACACACACACACACACACACACACACACACACACACACACCCACACAACACCACAAACCGAAATATTGAAATGTGTGTTTGTCGGCTGCTGCTCTGCCTCGCAGCATGAACTATCGATCGTCCTGCATGATGAGTTTATTGAAAGTTAGCGATAATACACAGAGATTTCACACAATGCAAGTCTGAGCAGAAAAGCCGGATCGGGTCCAGCGTTCCAGCCGGGACAAAACATTCTATTTAAACTCACATTTAATGGGGGGATTGATGGAGGCGATGCTTCATTCGTTCCTTCGTTCATATTTATTCTTTCTTTCGTGAGATACAATTTTTTCACTTGATCAGGGCCAATGATGGGAGCGATGCTGAAAACATATGTAATGTCACCCATTATATATGAAAGAGGGGAAGGGGGCCGAAACTTTTGATCTCAGGGGCCATGAAAAAATATGCGTATATAAGTATCAAACATTCATTCATCCGATCTTCCCTCTGGTCACGGGGAGTCTGTGTCTATCTCCGGTGTCTATGGGCATTAAGGCAGGATACACCCTGGATGGAATGCCAACACATCACACACACACACACACACACACACACACACACATTCATACACTAGGGACAATTTTCCAAGGTGTCCAATCAACCTACCGTGCATGTTTCTTGGACCGGGGGAGGAAACCGGAGAACCCGGAGAAAAAACCCCCTGAGGCACGGGGAGAACATGCACAAACTCCACACACACATGGCCGAGACGGGAATCGAACCCGGACCCTGGCGGTGTGAGGCAAACGTGCTATAAACATATAAAAAGCATTAATGCTAATACTAAATGTATCACCACCGTGCCTAATGCGCCACCTGGTGGAACGTCAGGCTAATTACAAGGCCCTTAACTCTTAACTCTGACCCCCAAAGTGTTCTGTATATGTGACCAATAAAGACTCTTGGAACAGCATTAAGAGCGATAAACGAGGAATCGGAATTTGACGTGTTTTTATTTGGCAACCAAGACATTATCAGTATGTGTGTGTGTGTGTGTGTGTGTGTGTGTGTGTGTGTGTAACCCGACACGACTTTTTTTATTCAATAGAAAGCCACATAATGCTGTTGTCTTCTCGAGGGCCGGCGTCTTCGGCGTCCTTCCCTTCGTCCTCGGCGTCCTTCAGCGCGCCGCAGCCGGATAAACACTCGTCGGCTGCAGATGAAAGTAACACATTCGTCTTGTTCTTTGCCGGGTTCCCTCCAGGCGAGCGGCTCTTTTGTCTGCCCCTGATTGAGCTGCCAACCTTCGGCTGGTACTCTTTAATTATCGCCCACCTGCCTTTAAACAGGTTCGTGTTTAATACTGTATCATCGGGGGGGGGGAGGGGAGGGGGGGGGGGGGGGGGAACCACTCCGGATCAGTCGAGCTCTGACCTCCCAGATCTCCTCCAGCTCCATTTTATGAATTTCTTTTAGAACTGAATTGATGTAATTAGAATGCGATAAAAAAAATAAAGAAAGTTTTATTTTCTATTATCTGTGTCAGCTTTAAAGGAAAGGCAGAGAAAGAAAGAGGGAGAAGGTGTAGTTAACATCTTTTAATCCACTCAGGGTGAAAACTCTCGACTCCATTAAACTCGGCTTCTGTTCGCCATGTCTTTTTCAACACCTTCACGGAAAAACAAAAAAGGAAGTGTATTTTGCATTTGAAAGACGCATGGAAACAACGTTTTCAGACTCCTACACGCGCTTTATTGTTGCGGGAAAAGACGAAAACATACGCAAATTAAACAGCGGAAGATTGGTGATTGCGTCACCGCCCGCAATCAAACACCGAGGGGGGAAATGGGATGGTTTGCGTTTGTTCATCATCGGAAGTGACTTAATCATACATTTCCAGTCAGGGAACGACCTTCCCAGTCAGCGCACCTGAATCCTATTGAACTGCTTTGGGATGCACAAGAATTCTCCCACAGGGGGCACGGTGGTTTAGTGGTTATCACGTTCGCCTCACACCGCCAGGGTCCGGGTTCGATTCCCATCTGTCTCAGCCATGTGTGTGTGTGGAGTTTGTGCATGTTCTCCCCGTGCCTCAGGGGGTTTTTCTCCGGGTTCTCCGGTTTCCTCCCCGGGTCCAAAAACATGCACGGTAGGTTGATAGGCTCCTTGGAAAATTGTCCCTAGTGTATGAATGTGTGTGTGAATGTGTGTGTGTGCCCTTCGATGGGTTGGCATTCCATCCAGGGTGTATCCTGCCTTAATGCCCATAGACGCCTGAGATAGACACAGACTCCCCGTGACCCGAGGGAATATCGGATAAAGCGGTAGAAGATGAATGAATGAATGAATGAATGAAGAATTCTCCCAGTAATAAAAAAAAAAATAAAGAAATAAAATTCCAAGTAAAATTCCAAAAAAAGTGCAGCCTTTACAGAATCTGATTGTAAAACTAAAAAAAAAAAAAAATTTCCAAAAAATAAAAATCTTTATTTTCTTTTATTTTTTTATTTTTTATTTGTTTTAATATTATTTGTATTTTTTTTTTAGTTTTTTCCCAACACTTTTAACAGGCACTATATACTCCTTTATTTATTTTACTTGCCATTTGTTATATTTATGTATGTTTTTTTGTGAAAAAAAAAATTGTATGTAAAAAAAAATAGCGTCTAAAAACTAATCAATAAAAAAATGGATTTCAAGAAAATAATATA
>JACRUU010000029.1:167500-185000 GCA_030449085.1 Kryptopterus vitreolus | reverse complement strand
ACACACACTCGATGGTAATTGGATCATTTCCACACGATCTGTGATTAGAAAAATCACTGGAATTTTACTTCTTGGAAAAAGTCTCGAAAATGTTTTCGCTTCCTCCTCAATGTCCGATTGTGGAATGGAGACGTCGGATCGTGACTCGTCGTTCTTACACAAGTCCTTCTGTTACAGACAAAACATGTGATTGTGACATTTCGTGATAAAAGAGGAGAAAATCACGTGTATGAAATCCTTATTAAATCCCGAAAAAGGAATAATTAAATAATGAAATAAATTGAATTGAATTATTCAAGCGTTATTTTCTTCCCTTGTTTTTTAATTTTATTTTTTTGTAACAGATTGAATTTCTGTCAATAAGCGATCGGCACGAGCAGGCAGACGACGGAAAAAAAAAGTCGCTTTTATTTTCTCTAAGGAAGCCGCGACGCTCGTCCACTGCTAGGCAGAAAGGCACTAATTACTTTCCCGCCATGTTAACTTTGGCGAACGCTGTCAAAACACCCGATCCCTGATGTGCGCTTAAAGCCGAAAGGGAACCTTTTTTGTTTTCTTTTCTTTTCCTTTTTTTCCCACGTGTGTGTCTTTTCTCTTTTGCATACGTACCGCAGAAGAAAGAAGTCTTTATTAACGTATAAGTGTGTGTAATTATCTCACCGAGGAATTGCTGGGATGAAGAGAAAGTGCGTATATGTGACAAGGACAGACCCCAGAAATCAAGCATGGTTTCGACTCCATTTACATTTTCAAAGGGCATCGGCGCGTGAAGCGTCTTACCTGCCTCGTCCGCCGCTCGGGGCTTATTAATAACGCGTTTCTATCCGAGTGAATCATCACTGGGAGGTTTTATTTCTTCAAGTATAAGCGATACAGCACGGCTTATCGTTTTTGGACAATTAAATAGAATAGCCTTTATTTGTCACATGGTTAGGGGGTCCAGGGTGAAGGGCCTTCGCTCGAGGACCCGACAGAGGAACCGCCAATCAGTCGCCTAGCGCCTTAACGACTGAGCTATTAAAGTCCATAATGCATTCATTCATTCGTTCACTCACCCTCTACCGCTGTATCCGATCTCAGGTGTCTATGGGCATTAAGGCAGGATACACCCTGGATGGATTGCCAACCCATCGCAGGACACACACACACACATACATTCACACATTCATACACTAGGGACAATCAACCTCCTTGAGGCACGGGGAGAACTCCACACACACATGGCCGAGACGGGAATCGAACCCAGGCCCTGGCGGTGTGAGGCGAACGTGCTAACCACTAAGGCACCATGCCCTACATGGAGAGTTGTCCATTATAAATCTCCAGCTGGGATCTCTCAACCCCCCCCGGGTGTGACAAAGCAAGGCGACGGATTGCGCCCATCAGACTCCCTGACCCTCGCGTACGTTTCGCGCAGCCTGTTAATTAACACTTCGAGCTTGTGTCCATCTGCTCGCAAAAGAGCCCTCGTCCACCAGACGAGCTCCTAATCTCGATACGAGGTTATACATCAAGGGCATTGGCTCGGCCGTGGAAAAAGAGCGCGCTCGTTTCCCAGCGGGATCCGCCACCGATGACTGCGGCGTCTCCGGGAAAAAGTTCGGCCGGGCGAACTGTCGAACTCTTCCACCTGGAAGCCAATTACCCAAAAGCAATTCCCTCGAGGGTTGATTAGCCATGAAAGGGAGACTCGATAGCGGGACGAAACGAATTCTTTCTTTTTTTCCTCCGCTTCGTGTCTCAGAGTGTAATCAGAGGAAAGGTTGGTCCGTTGAAAGCGGCGGCGTCGGAGGACACTTTTGACGGCGGCGAGAAATAAGGCGGAAATAACAGAACGAGCCTTTGATGTTGCCTTGTTAAACAAAGCGAAGGAGGCGTTTAGCCAAACGGATCATCTCGTTCAGAGCGTTTGTTGGTCATCGCTGCATCGTTCTTATTCCCGTGAGTACTTTCCCTCGTCGTAGACGCTCTCTGTTGGATTTTCCCCCAAAGGAGAACCAGATCTGATACGGAGGACTGGCAGATCTGGGATAACATGCTGTCAAACGGCGATCAAAGTTTCGACACAGCTTATGTAGTGCTGTAGTGGTGACTTAGCGGTTAGCACGTTCTCCTCACACCACCAGGGTCCGGGTTCGATTCCCGTCTCGGCCATGTGTGCAGAGTTTGTGCGTGTTCTCCCCGTGCCTCAGGGGGTTTTACTCCAGGTTCTCCGGTTTCCTCCCCCGGTCTAAAAACATGCAGGTTGATTGGCACCTTGGTGTCCCTAGTGTATGAATGTGTGTGTGTGTGTGTGTGTGTGTGTGTGTGTGTGTGTGAGATGGGTCGGCATTCCATCCAGGGTGTATCCTGCCTTAATGCCCATAGACGCCTGAGATAGACACAGACTCCCCGTGACCGGAGGGAAGATCGGATAAAGCGCTAGAAGATGAATGAATGAATGAATGAATGATTTTACTTGTATCTGACGTTACTCAAAACGCCCCCTAGTGGCCGGACACAAATCACCCACAAATCTAGCGTCACTTCTCCCCAAATGAGTGTGAATGTTATTTTAACAACAATGAAGGACTAAATGTGGACTTGGGACGCTCAAAAAAAACAACACATGATCTGGTCAGGCGTCCACAAACGTTATTAATACATTCTAAATGTATTTGGAATGTATTAATAAGGCTAAAGAGTGTTCGTTAAAATTATAGAGTAATAAAGCACTAATGGTGGCCGCATTTTCCCCTCTAACACACACACACACACACACACACATACACACAGACACACACACACACACACACACACACACACACACACTGAGTAAATTGGAGGGATTTCTGCCTTGACATTAGCACCAAAGAGGTTTTCCGGAAGGTTAGAGATGTTAATGTTGTTCTGAAGCAAAGCCACTTGATCTGCTCAGGTTCAACCTGTTTATTTATCCTGTGAATAAGGTTTAAAAAAAAAAAAAAAAAAAAAAAAGATGTAGAAAAAAAGAAAAAAGAAAGGCGGAGGACAGAGGAGAAGTCAAGGTTTGGAAAGTATAGAGATTCTTTACTCAATATTAAACATTTCAGCTCATCGTTTGGTACAAATAAATGAATAAATAATTAAATAAATAAATAAATCTTTAGGGGGTCACGGTGGTTTAGTGGTTAGCACGTTCGCCTCACACCGCCAGGGTCCGGGTTCGATTCCCGTCTCGCCCATGTGTGTGTGGAGTTTGCATGTTCTCCCCGTGTCTCAGGGGTTTTTTTTTCTCCGGGTTCTCCGGTTTCCTCCCCCCAGTCCAAAAAACATGTACGGTAGGTTGATTGGCACCTTGGAAAATTGTCCCTAGTGTATGAATGAGTGTGTGTGTGTGTGTGTGTCCTGCGATGGGTTGGCATTCCATCCAGGGTGTATCCTGCCTTAATTCCCATAGACACCTGAGATAGGCACAGACTCCCCGTGACCCGAAGGAAGATCGGATAAAGCGCTAGAAGATGAATGAATGAATGAATAAATCTTTTAAAAAAAAGCAAATAGGATCAGGAAATAAATAAATAAATACATTTAAATCATTTTTAAATAATTCACCTGCATAAGTGCACTTGATTTGCGTCTAACATCATTGATTTTATTACGTTTTTAGTACATTTTATTTCCCGGTATTCCCTCCGAACCTGCTTGTGATGTATCAAAGGCGTAGATCTGAACCCCCGCCGGTCGCTCCACCAGCTTTTCAGAGGTTTTCAGTTCTATCCCGAGTGCACCGTTCCGTCATGGCCTTCTGAAGCCGTCGCTTTGTTGATACGGATCTGAACCGAAAGCCTAATCTGAAGCGCAATGCTACAATACACCCACCACCATGCTTCATCATGGGAATATGGTGTTCTTTAAATGATAAGGCATCTCAGGTTTTTCTCGCCCAATAAATATAAATATATCGTTTTTTCGAATGATGGCCACGATTTCCTTTTTTGTGCTCTTATCAGACCAGAACACACTCGGGTCGGCCTCTGATTTCGGCCAAAGTATGTTTGGTTTGTTTGTTTTCCGGCTGCTCGGACGTTACGTCGTGCACTACGAGAGATCGTTGTCACATGTAGACGAGAGAGCAGGAATTTTCTCCCGGGTTTTTATTTTTATTTATTTATTTTTTTTGCTTATCATCCGGCCTGATAAGCTTTTTTTTAAAAAAAAATGGACATCCTGTTTACTGGTGCATTTTTCAAAATCATGTGTACAGTATTTCTATGGGATATCTAACGCCCCTTCTGTTTATCTGCAAACCCTGACAACTGACCTGGAAACAGTGAACAAGCAACATGAGTCTTGGGCACTTTTTGGGATTTTTTTTCTTCTTCTTAAAGTTGTTTATTCTGTTTACAGCAGGAAATATTCCAATCTAAACCTATGTACATTTATATATTCACACAGCTTACTTTGTACACTTTCATGCAGTGTCATTCTCATAGTCCCACTAATATATAATGCTCCGGCATCCAAAAAACAATTAATGCAATTGTCAGTAAAAAATATTAATATCGTGTTTAATTGAGGGTTTTTTGTAATTCCACTTTAAAAAAAATACAATTTGTAAAATCTATAAATCACATTTTAAATAAAATAAAATAAATAAATAAATATTTTCTGCCGCCTGGTAACAATTTCTCTCATTATCATAAATTATAAATATATATTTTTTTATTTAAATTTTAATTTTGCTATTAAAGTGCTCATATTAGATATTAGTAATGCATTATTATCAATAATAATAATACATAATAAGGGGCACGGTGGTTTAGTGGTTAGCACGTTCGCCTCACGCCGCCAGGGTCTGGGTTCGAGTCCCGTCTCGGCCATGTGTGTGTGGAGTTTGTGCATGTTCTCCCCGTGCCTCAGGGGTTTTTTTCTCCGGGTTCTCCAGTTTCCTCCACCGGACCAAAAACATGCACGGTAGGTTGATTGGCACCTTGGAAAATTGTCTCTAGTGTGTGAATGTGTGTGTGTGTGTGTGTGTGTGTGTGTGTGTGTGTGTGTGTGTGTGTGTGTGTGTGTGTGTGTGTGATGGGTTGGCATTCATTCCATCCAGGGTGTATCCTGCCTTAATGCCCATAGACACCTGAGATAGACACAGACTCCCCGTGACCCGAGGGAAGATCGGATAAAATGGTAGAAGTTGAATGAATGAATGAATAATATATAATAATAATAATAATACATTAATAAATACATTTTATGAATTAGTAAATTTTCACGACATTTTAAATGAGTCACTTTTTACTGGGGTAGATTTTCTACAGTACTGATGTACTGTTGCGATGACATTCGTACACTACGCAACCTCCCCCCCTTCCCCCCTTTTTGACCAATCAGATTCCCGGCATTCCGACAACGCTAACGTTAAACGACAGTAATTTAGTCACTGAGCTGCCGAGCGCGAGTCCTTTTCCTTGAGCGCAGATGAAATTTCAGAACAGCGTCGTTCTTTCGCAGCTCCCGGGTACACGCTTTGATCCGCAGCTCGGGTTTCTGTCTAACACGACTTCCCCCGACGTCCTCGCCGCGGACGCGTGGGTCTCGTCTCAGCCGCTCGAGTTTCCTCCCAAAAAAATACAAATAAAAAAATTAAAAATAAGGGGTGATGGATGAGTGCGAGAGTGTGTTCCAACTTTATACACCATAAACCCCCGAACAGAATCTGGATAATCATATTTATTCCCTTTTTTTGAGCCTCAGACATTTTTCAGTGGACGTTATTAGATCAATCTCCTTCACACATCTGAAATGTGTCCTGTAATTGTGACAGGAGGGAATCTGCAAGAGGAAAGATGGCGAGATCTTTCATGGTGTAAAGGCCAGAGACAGAGAGGCTGCTATTTTCAGGATGGACAGGATTAGAAATCATTTTATTAGATGTTTTCGAGACACGAGGATAGACGAGCGACTGTGATGGATAGTGCAGAGGAGGGATATAAAGAGGGAGGAAACTGCTGTGGATGGAGTCACCAGTGTGGATGGAGTCACCAGTGTGGATGGAGTCACCAGTGTGGATGGAGTCACCAGTGTGAATGGAGTCACCAGTGTGGATGGAGTCACAGGGATGGAGTCACCAGTGTGGATGGAGTCACCAGGTGATGTCACCAGGTGGATGGAGTCACCAGTGTGGATGGAGTCATCAGTGAGGATGGAGTCACAGGGATGCTGTGGATGGAGTCACCAGTGTGGATGGAGTCATCAGTGTGGATGGAGTCATCAGGAGTCACAGGGATCATGTGGATGGAGTCACTAGTGTGGATGGAGTCACCAGTGTGGATTGGAGTCACATGGATGCTGTGGATTGAGTCACCAGTGTGGATGGAGTCATCAGTGTGGATTGGAGTCACAGGGATCATGTGGATGGAGTCACCAGTGTGGATGAGGTCACAGAGATCTTGTGGATGGAGTCACTAATGTGGATGGAGTCACAGGGATGCTGTGGATAGTGTCACCAGTGTGGATGGAGTCACCAGTGTGGATGGAGTCACAGGGATACTGTGGATGGAGTCACCAGTGTGGATGGAGTCACCAGTGTGGATTGGAGTCACAGGGATGCAAAATAATAATAAAACAAATTTGCACAACAAAAATTGAGTAAAGATAATGTTTTGTATACATATATACACACATATATATATAATATAAAAAAAGAACAATTGAATAATAATAATAATAATAATAATAATAATAATAATATAATAATGGAAAAATAATTTAAAACAAACTATAATAAAAAAATTACAAATAATGTAAATGGCATGTTATATATTATATATATATATATATATATATATATATATATATATATATATATATATATATATATATATATATATATATATATATCTATATATATATATATATATATATATATATATATATAACTTTTTCGGATTTACAAAAGTCCGAAAGCTGAGACAGAAACAACGAAACAATAAATAAATCGGTAAATAAAAATAAAAGACATACCAAAGCATATATATTCCATCCTTTTTTTTCCCTTTCTTTTTTTAAATAAAACACAGCCTGATCCCTCCGTCTCCTACACGAAATGCTTTATTCAATTTGTTTGAGAGATGTCCTTGCTCTCGAGAAGCGATAAAGCACAAGAAATATTTTGCCTATAAGTTGAAATAGTTGAAATAGTTACAAGTTACTTTTTTTCCATACCGTCTACATTCATTCTTATTTTGTCTCATTATTTTCGCCGCCGGCTGCATTGTGGCAGGATTCTTCGGCTGCTGAAGGTGAAAATCGGAAGCGGTGTTTCCTTTCTTTCGGTTGTGTTTCGTCGAACACTTCAAGGCCGAAACGCCTCGGAGGCGCAGTCGCCTCCGGCGCAGGGTCGCAAACTTCACCGCCGCTTCACTATAGACGCGTAAAGTGTCATTCAGGTATAGTTTAGGCACAAAAGGGTTTTTTTTGCGGACGAGATGGCTCTGTCCTTCCTATTGAACATTTCATTCCGAGTGTGGTGGGAAGATGTGATGGGAATTTGTTCTCATTCACACACAAAAGCGTTAGTAAATAGACAATAGTTCATGCATCGTGAGATTTATCACGGTTAAAGAAATGTCTGCGTGTAAATGTGTTTCTACGGAGAACGGAGAAGGTTTCGGCTCAGCGATGGTTAAAAAACGTTAAGTACAACGATGGAAAACACACAAATGTGCTGAAAACGTTCTGCTAATGCGTGAAATCGCGATTTAGCTAACTTTAATCTAGTCTACAAATTTAGTCGTTTTTACGAAAAACAACATAAAAAAGTTTGGAGTGGATTGGAGTCAACAGTGTGGATTGGAGTCACAGGGATGCAAAATAATAATAAAACAAATTTGACAACAAAAATTGAGTAAAGGTAATGTTTTGTATACAGGATATATAGATATGACATATATATATATATATATATATAATATATATAATATATATATATATATATATGTAATATAAAAAAACAATTGATAATAATAATAATAATAATAATAATAATAATAATAATTATGGAAAATACTTTTAAATATCTATAATAAAAATAATGACAATAATGTAAATGGCATTGTGTTTATATATATATATATATATATATATATATTAGTCGTTTTTTACGAAAAAAAAAAAAGTTGCAAGTAAAAGTGCAAATGTGACAAAAATTGCTAAATAAAAAGTTTACGAAAGAATGTGCGAAATCAAGATTAAATCGCGAAATTCATCGTTCATTCGTTCATTCATCTTCTAGCGCTTTATCCGATCTTCCCTCGGGTCACAGGGGAGTCTATCTGTGTCTATCTCAGGCGTCTATGGGCATTAAGGCAGGATACACCCTGGATGGAATGCCAACCCATGACACACACACACACACACACCACACACACACACACACACATTCATACACTAGGGACAATTTTCCAAGGTGCCAAATCAACCTACCATGCATGTTTTTGGACCGGGGAGGAAACCGGAAGAACCCGGAGAAAAAAACCCCCTGAGGCACGGGGAGGAGGAACATGCACAAACTCCACACACACACATGGCCGAGACGGGAATCGAACCCGGACCCTGGCGGTGTGAGGCGAACGTGCTAACCACTAAACCACCGTGCCCCTGAAATTAATGGTTAGTTTACCGTAAAATCACCGATATGATGTTTGATAGATTTGTAGCTTTATGGCAGGCAATTTTCCCTCCAACACATGCAAAGTTCATGTGTATGGTAAAGTATTTAAAGTAAAGTGATTAAAAAACTATCAAATATATATATATAGATATATATATATATATATATATATATATATATATATATATATATATATATATATATATATATATATTCTATATATATATATATATATATCAGGGTTTGTTAATGTCACATGTCACACCATTCAATGTAAATGATCAGCACTAGTTGCTGATACTAGCGAAAGGCTAATGTGTCACAACATTAGCGCATTAGCATATTAATCTACGCAGATCTCTCATACAAGGTTATCATGTGCGCAACTTCAGGACAGGTGAATGGATGAGGATGCGTGTGTGTGTGTGTGTGTGTGTGTGTGTGTGGAGGGAAAAAGAACGAGATCATTCTTTCCTTGTCACCAAGGGCACTTCAATCAAATCAGGAGCCGGCTGAGTATTCAGAGCGTCACTGAGGCGAGCAGTGAGCAGGTGAGTCAAGTTAAGCGGCGTAATGATAAAAAAAATGGCCTTGAGAACACAACGTTTGGCTTTTCGCCCCCTTTTTCTTTCCGCCCCCCCCACCCTACCCGA
This sequence comes from Kryptopterus vitreolus, assembly GCA_030449085.1. Taxonomy (NCBI): domain Eukaryota; kingdom Metazoa; phylum Chordata; class Actinopteri; order Siluriformes; family Siluridae; genus Kryptopterus; species Kryptopterus vitreolus. The sequence continues at coordinate 175,712 of JACRUU010000029.1, read as the reverse complement.
CAGACATCTGACACTGACGACGATGTCGGAGACGAATGAAGAAGAACGAAAAGTTTTCCCGACGTGAAAATACAGGGGGCGTTTTTTTTTGTTCATCGCGTCCATCTAGGGAGGTGGTGGTGTAGCCCAGTGGGTTAAGGTGTTGGCCTCTGGACCGGAAGATCACGGAAGACCACGGGTTCAAACCCCACCACCACCAAGCTGCCACTAGTGGGCCCCTAGTGCCCTTGAGCAAGGCCCTTAACCCTCAGTTGAAAGTGGCTCCGGATAAGTGCGACTGCCAAAATGGTGCAAATGTAATGTAAATGTCTAACGTCTATACACTGCATGTCAAAAGTATTGGGACACGAGGATTTCCAGGCACGCCGTAGTTTCCCAATCACTCGCTGTTAGATGCTCTTAACACCCAAAACCTGCTATATATTTATATATATATATATATATATATATATATATATATATATATATATATATATATATATATATATATATACATATATATATATATATATATATATATATAGGTGGGCACGGTGGTTTAGTGGTTAGCACGTTCGCCTCACACCGCAAGGGTCCGGGTTCGATTCCCGTCTCGGCCATGTGTGTGTGGAGTTTGTGCATGTTCTCCCCGTGTCTCAGGGGTTTTTTTCTCCGGGTTCTCCGGTTTCCTCCCCCCGGTCCAAAAACATGCACGGTAGGTTGATTGGCACCTTGGAAAATTGTCCCTAGTGTATGAATGTGTGTGTGTGTGTGTGTGTGTGTGTGTGTGTGTGTGTGACGTGTTCCTGCGATGGGTTGGCATTCCATCCAGGGTGTATCCTGCCCTTAATGCCCATAGACGCCTGAGACCCGAAGGAAGATCGGATAAAGCGGTAGTTAGTAGAAGAGGTAGAATGAGCGGTAGAAGATAAATGAATGAATGAATGAGTCCCGGTGTTGAAGTGGCCTGCATGCGGTCTAGACTTTTTTTTTTGTTTATTATTATTAACAATATCATCAAACAAAAAAACACAACAAAGAAAACCCAGCACTGCTGGTGAGTTAGAGTCACGTATAAGCCACATGTGGGGCAACGTTCCTCTCCGGAAAATTCCCGCAAATTCCTAGACGCAGACGGAGAGAGACGACTGTTGCAGCCATAAATTCCATAAAAAACGTATTATAAAGTGGTATATCATTCTTATTTTACCATGAATAAAACATGGATATGAATAAGATATGAATATGACTGTACTCCCTTTTTATTTACATTTTACACCACTTTTTTTTGTTTGTAAATAAACAAAGACGCACCTTGTTTTGTTTTTTTGAGGAAACAAGTCGAGACGATGTTCCCTTGAAGTGTTCTCGTCTTCGCCCTCCATTCCTGAAATCCCGCGCACTGTAATTAAAGGCATTTGCTTTATTTATACGTCGGATGTGTGAAGCCTCGGCGCAGACGCTGGTGTGTTAACAAATTCTCTTTTTCCCACCGAACAACAACTCCTGCTTCACTGTCTGCAGTCTGGAGTCTGGAGTAACGCATGAATAAAAGATGTAAAGCCGCCCAGACGATTGTGTGCGACCTCGCTTTGGAAAAAAACCCAAACGCTCTCATGTTGCCCTCGTCGACTTACAGGTATAATAATCAAATCAACCCTTTTTGTAGTTTACATCAAAGATGTGTGTGTGTGTGTGTGTGTGTGTGTGTGTGTGTGTGTGGTGTGTGTGTGTGTGTGTGTGTGTGTGTGTGTTGATTAGACAATAAACCGAATGCAGGATTAGGGAATGTTTATTTACGACCCGTCCCGTGCAATGTGTTGGCAAAAGTATTGGGACACCCGAGGAATTATTTGCAGCATTTGGGAGACGCCCTTATCCAGAGCGACTTACAACTAAGCGTTAAGGGCCTTGATTAAGGGCCCACTAGTGGCAGGTTTGGTATTAGTGGTGGTGGGTTTTGAACCCGTGACCTTAACCACTGGGCTACACCACGTCCCCACCGCCCCAATTATGCCATTCGTCCAACAATGGAGACACACGCTTGAATCTCGGAGACGCTAAACCTGATCTAAGGCCAGATCTATGAAGGAGTGGAGTGGAAGAGCTCCTGCTTTTCAGACCATAACGAACCCCTACCAGGACTCTTCCACTCGTCTCTCCTCCATGAAACCTTGTAGAACGTCTTCCCAGAAGAGTGGACCTTATTGTAACCGCAAAATGAGGAAGTCAATGCGGAATTGCCATCCATCCATCCATCCATCACTCTTCTACCGCTTATCCGGGAGCGGATCGCCGAGGCAACAGTCTAAGAAGAGACGCCCAGACTTCCGTCTCTCCAGCGACTCCCTCTAGCTCCCCAGGACAGTCAAGAGACATAGTCCCTCCAACTTGTTCTGGGTCTTCCCCGAGGCCTCTTTCCCAGGTGGGACATGCCCGAAACACCTCCCCTGGAAGGAGCCCATCCGAAATAGATGCCCAAGCCAAACCAGCTGTTCCCTCTCAATGTGGAGGAGCAGCGGATCTACTCTGAGCTGACTGAACTTCCAGACATCCTGCGAAGGAAGCTCGTTTCGGCCGCCTGTATGTGGGATCTCGGCCTTTCCGTCATGACCCAAAACTCATGACCAGAGGAATTGCGATGAAACTTTTTTTTTTGTTGTTCATCCGTAAATATGTGTTTTTATTTATTTGTTTATTTATTTATTTATTTATTTCAATTCCTGCTTTTGCCGCTGCATCTTGCGAACGGCGAATAAAAGCTGCTCGTGATCCGCGCCGACATAAAACGCCTTCTTTTCATCTGTTATAGCACGAGAGGAAGATTAAAGCCCGACACTTTTCACCATCAGAACGTGATCAGATCGCCCCGGGTTTCGGCTCGGGTTCCTTTCCTACGGGTAAAAAATAAATAAATAAATACAAATAAATAAATAAAAAAATGCTCAGATGATTTTATTTCCAATAATTGCAGTAGTAAATGTATTCGTGTACTTTATAAATAACCGGGTAACCTTTCGACTCGCTGGAACATTCCCGTGGAGCAATTCTGGATTTGTATTGTTTTTATTTTAAGATTTTTTTTTTGTATTTATTTATTTATTTTTTGCATTCGCAGTAACCTTGATTTTATAAATATATCCTGCTGTGATGTGTGTCTGCGCTTGGCACTCAGATTGTCATCAGGAAGCAGTCTGAGCGGAGGATAAGTGCAGAGATGAATGGAGAGAGGAAAAGGAAAATGGAGATATTTTTTTGTATAGAGATCAGTCTTGGGGATGCAAACACTAAATACAAAAGATAAAGTCTATCAAAGTGACGAATCTATCAGACGTGGAGAAGCCGGACCTTAAGGATTCTTGGTAGCGATGGTAGACCTTAAGATATAGCATATTTGGACCCCCAAAAAAAGGGTCCGAAGCAGGTCTCGAGGGTTGGAGATCCGGTATCGTTTCCAAGCTGCCCATGCGTCCATGAGCAAGAACCTTAAGGGGGCGCTGTATCATGTTTAACCCTGCATTCTGCTTCCAAAACCAGCTTGGATATATAAAGAAAGAATTTCACTTTCATTCCTGTAATGTATATGTGACACATAAAGGCCATAAAGGTGTATTCTATCCCAGAGACGCCTTGATTCGCCAAATACTCCAGTTTTTTTAAAAAAGAATTTGACTTATTCACCACCATGTGTCTGAACGATGCCCTTATTAACCAGGTCCTGGAAGCCCTTGCAGGCCCTGTGGGATCTTCTGAACTACAACAGGCAGTATGGAGGTGAAAACCATCCCTGAGAGGCATCCCAGAGAGACTCTTACAGTGGCAGACAAAAAGCCATAAGATTAAGAGGTCCAAGGAACTCGGGATTGGGTTGGGGGGGGGGAGGGGGGGGGGGCTCAGGGGGGGTTTGATTGAACGAGTCATTGAACGAGCCCTGGTCTGGGGTATCTTGTATGCTGACATCTTTGTTATAGATAACAAGGAGGTGATTTTGTCATGGACAACGCGAGCGAACGTGAAATTATACGTTAAACTGGGCAGCGCTTCAACGAGTCGATTTGCGTGGCATGAGTGGACGAATGTCAATATCAAGCCGGGTTGAGTACCTGGATGGAAGATCTCCTGGGAAAACTAGGTCGCTGCTAGGAAGGTGTTAATGAGGCCAGCAGGGGGCGCTTACCCTGTGGATTGTGTGGGACCGTGGAAAAAGAGTAGAGGCGTGTCCTCGGCATAGCAAATTCGCCCACCTGACCATCACGGCCTCCTATCCATGACCGACGTCCAGTAAATGCAATATAGTGGTATGGAGTGCACAAGCCATTCTGACCCACAAATAGGTTCTTAATAAATCGGAAAATGTTGTTTGTGCATAAATAAATAGTAGCAGAAGATAAACATGTACTTGTATCAAGAACTCCCCTACATTCCGGTAGTGCTGAAAGGATAAAGTGATTCTATTATCATCACCTGGTCATGTGCATAAATTTCAACCAATCAAATCGATCCGCTGTCCCTTTTTAACCCCTTCAGTATCATCTCATCAGAAGCTATCGTGCGCTGAAAGGCTTCCCCTCGACCCGATTCCCCTCTGCCTCGTCCATGCGGTAGGGCCGAGCAAGCACAAGTGCAGCCAGAGCCTGGAGAGTAAAAACCTATATGAAGGTATATAAGTAAGTCATTTCCCACACGGCAGGACAAATATTGGACGCAAAAAAAAAGCCTCCCTATTACTTCGCTAATCCATTTCTGATGCTTGTCCAGCCCCGGCTGCACTTTATCAGTGGGCAAAATTGAAATGTTAGAGGGGAGAAATGATTGTCGCAACCTTATTGTTAGGCGGAATAAAAGGCAGGGCGTAATGGCAATCAGCCGGGGAAGGTGTCGGTAATAACCTGGGGTCGCTCCGCCGTGCCGCGCGATGGCCGGCGAGATAATTAGTCCTGATCATTTTTCATGAATGAGGGACGAAAAAAGATGTATTCGGGGAACAGAAGCAAAAAAAAAAAGGCACAGCGTCTTCTCCTGTGAGCTACAAGCGCCTCTGAATTATTCAGCGGGTAATGTCATTACACCAGTACTGCCTACACCCAGGGAGGGATTATTTAAAATGCTCCCGTCTCTCTCTCTCTCTCTCTCTCTCTCTCTCTCTCTCTCTCCGTCTGTCTCTTTCTGAGGAATTAAATGCCACACCTGAGGTTACGGAAGACATGCGAGTGTAGATGTCAGCCGCTTCCAGTAAGAAGTCCATATTCGCATCCAGAGAAATGTGAGCTTCATTTCCTGATAGAGAGGCGAAGCCGGAAACGGCCTTGCTCCGACCGACCGCCAGATAAAAGCTTTCGGGACCACCAGAAAGAGATTAAAAAAAAAAAACAATAACAACAACAACAACAACAACAACAAAGCAAAAATGCTTGCCGTGTCTCAATCTCTCTTTCTCCAGCTGTGTCTCTTTGCAATAACGGGTCTCTCTCTCTCCGTCTTTCTGTAAAAGTGATGGATATGCTTTCCCGAAATTCAGCGGTTGCTTAAGTTAAAAATAAATAAATAAATAAATATGCTTGTATTGTGTGTGTGTGTGTGTGTGTGTGTGTGTGTCATTGAAACCAGGACAAGAATTTCGAAGATTGATCTGCTACAGCTTTAGCGACACACAGTCTGTGTTTTATTCCCAGCGGAGGCAGACGGGAGTGAGGAGGGGTAAAAATAAAGATGCAGAATAAATAAGTAAATAAATAAAAAATCTGCCCAGAAGTTCAAATATTATATAGGAATAAATATTTTACCATTGCTCATATTGTTTGGTCAATTCATTCATTCATTCATTCATTCATCTTCTAGCACTTTATCCGATCTTCCTCGGGTCACGGGGAGTCTGTGTCTATCTCAGGCGTCTATGGGCATTAAGGCAGGATACACCCTGAATGGAATGCAAACCCATCACAGGGCACAAACACACACACACACACACATTCATACACTAGGGACAATTTTTCAAGGTGCCAATCAACCTGCGTGTTTTTGGACCGGGGGAGGAAACCGGAGAACCCGGAGAAAAACCCCCTGAGGCACGGGGAGAACATGCACAAATTCCACACACACATGGCAGAGACGGGAATCGAACCCAGACCCTGGCGGTGTGAGGCGAACGTGATAACCGCTAAGCCACCGCGTGCCCCAGCCACGCAGAACATTCATTCATTCATTCATTCATTCATCTTCTACCGCTATATCCGATCTTCCCTCGGGTCACGGGGAGCCTATGGACATTAAGGTAGGATACACCCTGTATGGAATGCCAACCCATCGCAGGGCACACACACACTCACACACACACACATTCACACACACATTCATACACTACGGACAATTTTCCAAGGTGCCAATCAACCTACCGTGCATGTTTTTGGACCGGGAGGAAACCGGAGAACCCCCTGAGGCACAGAACATGCACAAACTCCACACACACACATGGCCGAGACGGGAATCGAACCCCGACCCTGGCGGTGTGAGGCGAACGTGCTAACCACGGTGCCTCTCTCTGACCGAGTATCAATCTTCCAAAAACACATCTAGTGAAACATCTCAGACAAAGTGAGGTCCGAAAACTGAGGACTCAAAACCAAAACAAATGTCCATGAAGAAGTTTATTCATTTCAAACATCTCGCTGTTACACCGTACGTAACAAATGTTGTAGCTCCTACATTTCAGAAGTAGCGATGCTTTCACTGCACTATGAGAAAATGTTGGTAAAGCGATAACGTCATTACTTTTACTGACACTTCAAGTCTGGCATTGATAATGATATCGTCAATCTGCAGACAGAGTCGGTGCTGCGATAGGACCTTTCAACAATTTTGAAAAACATTGCAGATATATACATTCTGCGTACGAATACGTCCTGATACCCAAGATCCTTCGCTTCTATATAATCCAATCATTCATCCTAGAATTCAAGAACCTTATAGATAAAGAGCATCCAGGGTCCACAAATAACTTAGCGAGGCCTCCTAACCCAAAAGATCTTTAATATTCTAAATTTACCTAATTTGTGGTGATAATCTAATGACCTTAAGTCAACTCACCTCTATATATATATATATATATATATAGGAGCACAGTATATATAATATATATGTAGGGGCAAATATATATATATATATATATACACACAACACACACACCACACACATATATATATATAGATATATATATATATATATATATATATATATATATATATATATATATATATATATATATATACATATATATATATATATATAGACCCACGGTGGCTGGTTTAGTGGTTAGCACGTTCGCCTCACACCTTCCAGGGTCCGGGTTCGATTCCCGTCTCTGCCCGTCTCGGCCATGTGTGTGTGGAGTTTGTGCATGTTCCTCCCCGTGCCTCAGGGGGTTTTTCTCCGGGTTCTCCGGTTTCCTCCCCCCGGTCCAAAAAAAAACATGCACGGTAGGTTGATTGGCACCTTGGAAAATTGTCCCTAGTGTATGAATGTGTGTGTGTGTGTGTGTGTGTGTGTGTGTGATGGGTTGGCATTCCGTCCAGGGTGTATCCTGCCTTAATGCCCATAGACGCCTGGGACAGACACAGACTCCCTATGACCCGAGGGAAGATCGGATAAAGCGCTAGAAGATGAATGAATGAGACAGCGGCAAGGGACCAAAACTCCATCGGTGACACAAACGGAAACAAAAAACCTTGGGAGATACCAGTCGGGGTTTCACTTCTCCTCTGACCAACAAACAAACCGTAATATTATAGGCTTCCATTCATTATAAAATATACACACTAAACACTAGTCTTATATTCCAGGGTCATGTGATCAGTGTCCTGTATTCCCAGACTTCACGGTGTGTACATGTGTACATTGTTTATTTTCTTGTTGTTGTTTTTAAAGATATAATGTAAGTGCATGAAGTGTGTTCAAACAGAACTCGCATCAATGTGTGCTTTTTTTCCGACAGGAAGAACGAGTTCGCCGAACGCATCGGCCGCTGCGTACGATTACGCCGAGCGATCCCTGTTGCTAAGCAACCTTACAAGATGGATGCGAAATGACTCTAGCTAAGGACTGATGGTAATGACTTGTCTTGCTAGCACATAGCCGATAATTGTTGTATTTTTTTTTTTATTATTATATCGGTTGCACAAATAACACAAGAATCAACTTTAATTATTTATTTATTTATTTATTTATTTATTTACTTACT
>JACRUU010000029.1:150000-157500 GCA_030449085.1 Kryptopterus vitreolus | reverse complement strand
AAAGGGCGGAGTTTATGTAGTAAAATCCTGAATTTAGCTACACGGATTGTAAAAACGGTTAAAAACATACTTTGCTAGTCTGTTTGCTATGACACTTGTTCATACTCGTCTTCACGAGTCCCGCCTTTGTTATTTCATTTCCCTGCCTTTGTTATTGACTTTGACATGAGGACAGTTTCGGCTCCTCGGCTTGCTGGAAATCAGTGGAACATCGCGTCAGCCGTTTTAACGTCTCTATGTGGCACCGTTTCATTCTCCGGAACGCCGGGGCCGGGAACTGTGATCCCTGGATGCAGCTTCAGGGAGCCGCGAGTGTCACGCTGCGTCAAAGCACTTTATCTCCTCAGGGAGAACCAGAGGAAGAACCAGGTTTGATCTTATCTACACTTTGATGCGAGCGCTAATTCGTCCCACTGAGATCTTTTTTTTTTTGTTGTATTTTTTTTTCTTTACACTTTTAATCATCGAATCCGCGGTGCTGAGCACGACACACGCGCACATCGCAGCAGCTAGCATCAAAACTAGCCGCCAAGAACAAAAGGACACAAGCGGTTTCACCTCAGGCTCTCTGATTGGCTGGAGGCTTTCCAAACCTCTTTTGTGTGTGTGTGTGTGTGTGTGTGTGTGTGTGTGTGTGTGTGTGTCCCGCCTCATGGCTCTTCCACACAGCAAGAAATATCGAGTGTTTTCAGTTTTGTAAACACGCTAGATTTTAATTGTAGCTTACAGCGTGTTCTGCGCGAGTCACCCCCAGGGCATGATGGGAATTAAACCTTAATGCCACACATCCCGTCCCCCCCCCACCACACCCCTTTGTCTTCTTTAACCCCGCCCCCTTCCTTCAACAAGAAACAAGTCACATGGCAAAGGTTAAAGTACTTGCTGCAGGGGTAGTCTAACCGAGGTCAACCTGTGTGTGTGTGTGAGTGTGTGTGACAGTGTGTGAGTGTGTGTGTGTGTGTGTGTGTGTGTGTGTGAGTGTGAGTGTGTGTGTGAGTGTGTGTGAGTGTGTGTGTGTGTGTGTGTGTGTGTGTGAGTGTGTGAGTGTGAGTGTGAGTGTGAGTGTGAGTGTGTGTGTGTGTGAGTGTGTGTGTGTGTGTGTGTGTGTGTGTGTGTGTGTGTGTGAGTGTGAGTGTGTGTGTGTGTGTGTGTGTGTGTGTGTGTGTGTGGTGTGTGTGTGTGAGTGTGTGTGTGAGTGTGAGTGTGTGTGTGAGTGCTTTTCAAACTCTTTCCCCAAATACTGCTTTAAAGTTAAAAACCTTGAGTGAACAAGTACCTTCAGGAAAAGTTGGAGCCCATGGACCACCACGTGTCAATGTGTGTCATATGTGGTCCAGATGTGGGCTGGATGTGTGGCCGGATGTGTGGCTGGATGTGGGTGGATATGTGGTCCGGATGTGTGGCCGGATGTGGTCCGGATGTGTGGCCGGATGTGTGGCCGGATGTGTGGCCGGATGTGTGGCCGGATGTGTGGCCGGATGTGGCCGGATGTGGGCTGGATGTGGGGATGTGGTCTAGATGTGGGCTGGATGTGTGGCCGGATGTGGGTGGATGTGGTCTAGATGTGGGTGGATGTGGTCCGGATGTGGGTGGATGTGGTCTAGATGTGGGTGGATGTGGTCTGGATGCGGGTGGATGTGGTCTAGATGTGGGTGGATGTGGTCTGGATGTGGGCTGGATGTGGTCCAGATGTGGGCTGGACGTGTGGCCGGATGTGGGCTGGATGTGGTCTAGATGTAGGCTGGATGTGGTCTAGATGTGGGTGGATGTGGTCCGGATGTGGGTGGGTGTGGTCTAGATGTGGGTGGATGTGGTCCGGATGTGGGTGGATGTGGTCTAGATGTGGGTGGATGTGGTCCGGATGTGGGTGGGGTGGATGTGGTCTAGATGTGGGTGGATGTGGTCTAGATGTGGGTGGATGTGGTCTAGATGTGGGTGGATGTGGTCCGGATGTGGTCCGGATGTGGGTGGATGTGGTCTAGATGTGGGTGGATGTGGTCCAGATGTGGAAAAGAGTGTGAAAAGAGTCAGAGGGGCGGAGTTTATGTTTTGAAAAGATTCTGAGGGCGGAGTTTAGGTTTTAAAAGAGTCAGGGGGCGGAGTTTAGGCTTTGAAAGAATCAGAGGGCGGAGTTTAGGTTTTGAAAGTATCAGAGGGCGGAGTTTAGGTTTTGAAAAGAGTCAGAGGGGCGGAGTTTATGTTTTGAAAGAATCAGAGGGCGGAGTTTAGGCTTTGAAAAGAGTCAGAGGGGCGGAGTTTATGTTTTGAAATAATCAGAGGGCGGAGTTTAGGTTTTGAAAGAGTCAGAGGGCGGAGTCAGAGGGCGGAGTTAGGTTTTGAAAGAGTCAGAGGGCGGAGTTTAGGTTTTGAAAGAGTCAGAGGGCGGAGTTTAGGTTTTGAAAGAATCAGAGGGCGGAGTTTAGGTTTTGAAAGAGTCAGAGGGCGGAGTTTAGGTTTTGAAAGTATCAGAGGGCGGAGTTTAGGTTTTGAAAAGAGTCAGAGGGGCGGAGTTTATGTTTTGAAAGAATCAGAGGGCGGAGTTTAGGCTTTGAAAAGAGTCAGAGGGGCGGAGTTTATGTTTTGAAAGAATCAGAGGGCGGAGTTTAGGCTTTGAGAATCAGGGGCGGAGTTTAGGTTTTGAAAAGAGTCAGAGGGGCGGAGTTTATGTTTTGAAAGAATCAGAGGGGGGGTTTAGGTTTTGAAAAGAGTCAGAGGGCTACAGTGATGTAATCTTAGTGATATAATCGTAATATGTTTATTTTTTTTACAGAACACTACTATACTCAGGTGTCCACGCTATTTGTACCAGTGTGTAACACAGTGCTTGTGAGCAGTGAGGTGTAAAGCCTCAGGTATTACCATTAATCCCACAAATGCATATTTAATCAGCTGTTCGCTGTTTAATTCATCGCTCTCGTCTGTTTTATTTTAAACATTCCGAGCACACACGGGCTAATGGAGACGCTTTAACACACCGAGTGACATACATCAACGCAAATCCATTAGTGCGTCGATCGCAAAAATGGAATAAATAATAAAATAAATGTAAATATAATTAAAACTGAGGCAGGAAAACGAGGCACCGAGGGACGTAAAACAAAATGCAACACTAATAAAATAGAACCCAAATAGAAAAATAATCAAATAAAGCAATGATAATAAAATAATGATGAAATATTTGTAATAAACTGTAATATTCATTCATTCATTCATTCATCTTCTAGCGCTTTATCCGATCTTCCCTCGGGTCACGGGGAGTCTGTGTCTATCTCAGGCGTCTATGGGCATTAAGGCAGGATACACCCTGGATGGAATGCCAACCCATCACACACACACACACACACACACACATTCATACACTAGGGACAATTTTCCAAGGTGCCAATCAATCTACCGTGCATGTTTTTGGACCGGGGGAGGAAACCGGAGAACCCGGAGAAAAACCCCTGAGGCACGGGGAGAACATGCACAAACTCCACACACACATGGCCGAGACGGGAATCGAACCCGGACCCTGGCGGTGTGAGGCCAACGTGCTAAACACTAAACCACCGTGCCCCTAACTGTAATATTGTGACACCAAAATAAAATTAAACAACATAAAACAAAATAACAAAAAATGGAATATAGTTTAAAAAATTAAACAATATACAAAATAATAAAAAAAGAAAAGAAGTCACAAAAGAATTAAACAAAGTATTACAAACAGATAATATAAAAAAAATACAATTATAAAATGAATTGAAATTTCATAAAAATGAAAAATGTGGCAACCGAAGATCAATTGAAACTAAATAACAGAAGAAAACTTGTATTATAAAACTATTATTATAATATAATAATATAATTAAAATGCAATAAAAGAAAAGAAAACAAAGAATACAATAAAACAAATGAAAAACAATAACAAAAAAAACACAAAACAATGAAATAAAGTACAACCATTAACTTAAAGTTAAAATAACAAATAATAAAAACGAAATAATATTAAATAATATTTAAAAAAGTGTCAATCAAAATGAGTTGAAATGGAATGAATGCACATTTTTGCGTTACGGATAAAAAGCAGCGATAAAATTGAATCTGTAAAAGACTTTAATGTGGCGACATGAGGACGTGTGGGAGGAACGTCTTCATGTTCCGACACACTGATGTTCCTGCACTTAAATCCAGCTTTTTTCCCACAGAGATCCTGAATTTTTTAACACTTAAATATTTAATTGTTTTTGGAGAGTTTAAATTATCTTAACAGCCACCTTATTTGCATATTCATAAGCCCCCCAACACACACACACACACACACACACACACACACACACACACACACACACACACACACACAGGCACACACCCACACACAGCAACACACACACACACATGGCACACACACACACAAATCACCCCAGAGAGGATAAGGAGAAGACTGAAGAAGACATCGCAGATAATAGCAATAATAATAGGATAATAATAATAATAGATAATAATAGGATAATAATAATTAAGTATTATATTGATAGGAGTATTATTATTTATTATTATTATCATTATGTATCATTTTAATTCATCATCATCATCATTATTATTATTATTAGGAGGAGGAGGAGGAGGAGGGGAGGAGGAGGATTATCATCAGCATCAGCTTAGCATAGTAGAATAATAATATATAATTGATTATTATTATTAGGATTATAATTTTAATAATAATAATAATAATATAATTAGTATAATTATTATTATTATTATTATTATATTATTATCATAGTATCTCATCAATCATCATTATCATATAATTATTATTATTATTATTTATATATTATTATTATTATTATATTATTATCATCATCATCATCATCATCATCATCATCATCATTATTATTATTATTATTATTATTATTATTATTATTATTATTATTATCATTATCATCATCCATTCATGTATTATTATCAGTTTATGTATTATACTATTATTAGTATGTATTATTATTAGTTATTGTTTATTATTATTATTATTATTATTATTATTATTATCATGCATATCATCCCATCTTCTTCTTCCTCTATAATTAAGTTAATATATTTTCATCAGAGGTCAAAAGTTCACAGGAATATTTTCCTCGTCGACGCTTTACGATGTTTTTTTTACGATGTTTTCCAAGCAAAGAACTTTTAATTGTACATTTTTGGAAGTTTTTTTTTATTTTCTTTCAAATGGATTTTTTTTTTTTTACATTTTTTTATTCCAGGCTTTTTAAATAATAAATGAAACGCATTTCTTTATTATTCCTCCTGCAGTTTGAGAAGCTGAAGAGGAAAATTACAAATGACTCAATAACAACAACAACAACAACAACAACAACAACAACATGAAAGAAAAAAAAGATAAATAAGAGTAAAAATGGAAGAAACGGAAAAGAATTAAAGTAACACGTAACAGAATTTCTGCCTTTTCCAAATCTGACTTTCTCGCTGTTGCTCTTCATCGAAAGCCTCCAATTCCCCTCAGATGCGAAGGCGTCTCGTGCCTCCCGCGCTAATGTCTCCCCTCCGTCTCGCTCTCGCTCTCCGTCTCCATTAGAGACGGGAAACAGGCGGCGCTCGGGCGGCGGCGAAATCACGACCCGCCCTCTTATTCTCACCGGTTTACAATAATTGCCCATATTTGTCTATACGATTCATAAATGATGAGGCGCTCGTTAATAATTCAACGGCTCCGTTTCAGCGTTAATGCGAGTTTCTTCCACTCTATGCATCACACACACACACACACACACACACACACACACTGTTGGAGGAAAAAAAGGGCGCTTTTCTGTATCCCATAATAATCCTGGGAACCACAGTACGGAACGGAGCTCATGTGCAACACTTGTAAAGAAGATAAACTATAGCCAGACCTCATTAACCCCGCCCCCTCCCACCACTATATCAATATCAGCCCAGAACGGAGCGTTCCGATTGGCCGAAAGCGGCGGCACTTCATTTCAATGAGGATCCGGTGTGAGCGGAATTTATAGGGTTGTTATAGAGGGTTATTACAGATGGGGGGGGGGGGGGGGTCGGGGGGTGGGGTGGGGGGGGTGGAGGAGGGGGAGGGGGGGGATTAAGTATTAATAAGTATGAAATGTTCATTTGCAAAACACGACAATGAATAAAAATGAATCCGTATTAAAAAGTATCAGGAAGATTCGCTTTATTTACGACTCGTGTGAGTCGTGTGAGTCGTGTGAGTCGAAGGACTCGAAGGGCTTGTGTGGCTCATGTGAGTGGTGTGAGTCATGTGACTCGTGTGGCCTGTGTGGCTCGTGTGAGTCATGTGAGTCGTGTGACTCGAAGGGCTCGTGTGACTCGTGTGGCTCATGTGACCTGTGTGGCTGATGTGACTTGTGTGACTCGTGTGGTTCTTGTGACTCAAAGGGCTCGTGTGGCTCTTGTGACTCGAAGGGCTCGTGTGACTCATTTGGCTCGCTTGAGTCGGTTGGCTCGTGACTCAAAGGGCTCATGTGACTCGTTTGACTCTTGTGAGTCGTGTGGCTCGTGTGAGTCGTGTGGCTCGTGTGACTCGAAGGGCTCGTGTGGCTCGTGTGACTCATGTGGCTCATGTGATTCGTGTGGCTCTTGTGACTCGAAGGGCTCATGTGACTTGTTTGGCTCGTGTGACTCGTTTGGCTCGTGTGAGTCGTGTGACTCATGTGACTCGTGGAGAAACTTCCTTTAATGCTCAGACCTCAGGTTCGGGTTCGAGATCAGACGTTTTGGGAATTGGATGTATATTTTATGGATCGGATGTGCTGGACTTTGATGTTTTTTTCCCCCGTCTCGTCTCACCGCCTTTCGCTCTGATTCCTCTTCCTCCTTTTCTTCATCGACTTCAATCCCTCCTTCTTTTCCTTCTCCGTTTCCCAAAAATGTCGTCTATCCTCCTCTTCCTGTTTGTCTTTCCCTCCATCTTCTTCACCTCCTTTTTCCGTCCTCATTCTTCATCTCCCATTTCTTCTTTTCCTCCTCCACCTTGTCTGGTTTCCTTCCTTTCTTCTCCTCCTTTTCTTTTTTCCTCCCTTTCTTCTCCACCTTCTTCCTCTTTTTCTCCTGTTTCTTCTACTTTCTTCTTGTCCTTTTTCCTCCCTTTCTTCTCCATCTTCTCCCTCCTTTTCTCCCATTGCTTCTTTCTTTTCCTCCTTTTCTTTTATCCTCCCTTTCTTCTCCATCTTCTCCCTCCTTTTCTCCCATTGCTTCTTCCTTCTTCACTACCCTCTCTTAATTCTCCTTCTTTCTCCTCCGCCTCCTTTTCTTCTACTTTCCCTACTTATTCTTCTTCGTCTACTTTGTCCCCCCATTTTTTCTTCTTCTTTCTCCTCCTCCCCCATCCCCTTCTTCATTCTCTCATTCTTCATCATCATCTCCTTCTCATCATCTACTACTTTCCCCTACCTATTCTTCTCCATCCCCTAATTCTTCTCATCCTCCTCATCCTCCTCTTTTTTCTCCCATTCTTCATCATCA
>JACRUU010000029.1:122500-147500 GCA_030449085.1 Kryptopterus vitreolus | reverse complement strand
TTAGTAGTGTCTGATGTTAATGCAGGTCATGGTGTTCATGCAGCTCTCGGGGGTTAGTAGTGTCTGATATTACTGCAGGTCATGGTGTTATTGCAGCTCTCGGGGGTTAGTAGTGTCTGATGTTAATGCAGGTCATGGTGTTCATGCAGCTCTCGGGGGTTAGTAGTGTCTGATGTTAATGCAGGTCATGGTGTTCATGCAGCTCTCGGGGGTTAGTAGTGTCTGATGTTAATGCAGGTCATGGTGTTCATGCAGCTCTCGGGGGCTAGTAGTGTCTGATATTACTGCAGGTCATGGTGTTATTGCAGCTCTCTGGGGTTAATATTGGCGTCTATGCAGTTTCTGGTGTTAATGCAGCTTGTATTGTTAATACAGCTCCGGGTGTTTATGCAGCTCCTGTATTTAATGCAGCTCCTGGTACTAATGCAACTCTTGGTGTTTATGCAGCTTGTATTGTTAATGCGGATCCTGGTGTTAGTGCAGCTCCTGTATTTAATGCAGCTCCTGTATTTGCAGTGCCCCGGGTTGGGTACGAACTTGTGTTAATGCAGCTCCGGGTGTTTATGCAGCTCTTAGTGTTAATGCAGCTCCTGGTGTTAATGCAGTTTCTGGTGTTAATGCAGCTTGTATTGTTAATGCAGCTCCTGGGTGTTTATGCAGCTCCTGGTGTTTATGCAGTTTCTGGTGTTAATGCAGCTTGTATTGTTAATGCAGCTCCTGGTGTTAATGCAGTTTCTGGTGTTAATGCAGCTCCTGGTGTTTATGCAGTTTCTGGTGTTAATGCAGCTTGTATTGTTAATGCAGCTCCTGGTGTTAATGCATTTTCTGTTTTAATGCAGCTGGTGTTTATGCTTGTAGCAGCTCTCTGGTGTTAATGCAGCTCCTGGTGTTAATGCAGTTTCTGGTGTTATTGCAGCTTTTATTGTTAATGCAGCTCCTGGT
The DNA here is from genome assembly GCA_030449085.1 of Kryptopterus vitreolus. NCBI lineage: Eukaryota > Metazoa > Chordata > Actinopteri > Siluriformes > Siluridae > Kryptopterus > Kryptopterus vitreolus. The sequence goes on along the minus strand of JACRUU010000029.1, from coordinate 146,558 downwards.
GTTAATGTAGTTCTTGGTGTTTATGCAGCTCCTGGTGTTAATGTAGTTCTTGGTGTTTATGCATTTTCTGGCGTTTATGCAGCTCCGGGTGTTTATGCAGCTCCTGATGTTAATGCGGTTTCTGGTGTAATGCAGTTTCTGGTGTAATGCAGCTCCTGGTGTTTATGCAGTTTCTGGTGTTAATGCAGTTTCTGGTGTTAATGCAGCTCCTGGTGTTATTGCAGCTTTTATTGTTAATGCAGTTTCTGGTGTTAATGCAGCTCCTGGTGTTAATGCAGCTCAGGGTGTTTATGCAGCTCCTGGTGTTAATGCAGTTTCTGGTGTTTATGCAGCTCCTGGTGTTAATGCAGTTTCTGGTGTTTATGCAGCTCCTGGTGTTAATGTAGTTCTTTGTGTTTATGCATTTTCTGGCGTTTATGCAGCTCCTGGTGTTAATGCAGCTCCTAATGTATTTGCAGTGCCCCGGGTTGGGTACGAACTTGCAGTGGCCCCCATGATGATGTTCATACACTACTGTGTTAATATCGTGGTAGGTCAGCCAAATGCGTTGCGTCTGCGTTAATTACCGCACGTTCTGTGTTAAGTACGCTGGGTGGTGGTATAAAGGATGACGGCGCGTGTGTTAATTATTGTAGCAGTGTATTAATTAGGTAGCGATGTTTGATCCAGGGGAAGTGGAGCACGTCTTTCCCTTCGGCTGTAGGAGATTCCCGGCCAGCCAGATCATTTTACACCAAATTCCAGGCTTTGATCTTGGAGGACAGCAGGTTTTGTACGGATCTCCAGGTTAATGATTTCACACCTCGGATTTAGATCGAAACACACACACACACACACACACACACACACACACACACACACACACACACACACACACACACTGTGCTGTAACTGACATTGAATTAATTCCACTGTCTCTAAAATGAAAATAAAATTCCAGCCTAAAGGAGCTAAACGATCCGACGCCGTGTTTCTCCACCTGGAGCACCTGAAGCTGTTCCGCTATTTTTGTACCTGGAGGAGCCTCGGGTGTTTCTCCGTCTCTACCTGGAGATCTCCAAAAACTATGATACAGCGCCCCCTGGAGCACAGAGCATCAAGGGCCTTACTCAGGAGCCCAAGAGTGGCAGCTTGGCGGAAACTGAACCTCAATCAGGACTGACGTCTCCAATGCTGAACGATAAAGGTTGAATAGGGGGTGTAGCTCAGTGCTTAAGGTGCTGGGCTACTGATCGGAAGATCCGGGGTTCAAGCCCCACTTTTGCCAAGCTGCCACTCTTGGGTCCTTGAGCATGGCCCTTAAGGAGCAAGGCCCTAAGGGAGCTCTTCCATCATTTATAGAGTTAGGGGTAAAACTAAATCAGGAGGCGCTTGGAATCTTCAATCAATGCTGGAATCCTACTTGATGAGGGTGCAGGCAGGATGGGGAGGGGGGTTATTCCTGGATGATGCAGCCTCAAAGGGCAGCTAATGGCAGCTAGGGATTTGAACCTGTGATCTTCCGGTCCAATGCCTTAACCGCTGAGCGCCCAACTCCCCAGACACGTCAAGAACTCCATCTGCTGGTCCAGTGTCATGGTGTCAATGGTAAGGAGCCTTCAAGGGTGTAGGGCAGGGTCTCTCAAACTCACTTCCTGGAGGGCACACACACTCACACACTAGGAGAACCAAAGAACCTGGAGAGAAAAAACCCCTGAGGCACGAGGAGAACGTGCAAACCACACACACACACACACACACGGCGGAGACGGGAATCGAACCCCCGACCCTGGAGGTGTGAGGTGCTAATCGCTAATCTTACTTATTTCAAAATGACATAACACTGGGCCCTCCAGGACCGGAGTTCGAGTCCCCTGGTGAAGGTTTTGGGGTTCATGCCTGCAAGGTAAGTGTAGAAACCTCCCATTCAATTAAGGTGCCTAAAAAACGTCAAGAGGAAATCACGCAGGTCAGACAGCCTTACGGGCATTACAGGGACATGACGTGCGGATGCTGGATGAGAGTGTGGATGTGTTATAGGTGTAGGACGTGTCAAACGCATCATCTACTGCTTCAGTACCAAGGATTCGAAGGTTTCTGCATGACCGAAACCATCCCCTGTTACAGGATGACCAGATCGCATAGACCCTACAGCGGAGAAGGAGGGGGGGGGGTCGCGCTTCCCTCCGTCATGGGCATTTACACCACACGCTGCGTCTGTAAAGCCACCGGCATTGTGGCTGACCACACACACACACACACACACAAACACACACACACACACACACAGTCTATTCTACTCTCCTGCCATTTGGAAAGAGGTACAGAAGCATTCAGGCTTCACATCCAGACTGTCCATCAAACTCAACACAACAGGACACACAAACAAACAAACAAACAAAACAAACAACAATAAATGTTTTTTTTGCACACCCTTTGTTAAACGTTTACAGAACTTGATTGGCATATGAGCATTTTTTGTGCGGCGTTCCGATCCCGTTCCGATCCGCTCTACACTCTACAGTGTCTTGCTTTCTCACACTAATTCTCGCACCTTGTGTTTATTTGTCGTTTATTTGCGTCGTTCCCTCCTAGACGAATGGCGGTCCATAGCGCCGCGTCCTGCCCCGCGTATGTATATACATTCATTCATTCATCTTCTCCCGCTTTATCCGATCTTCCCTCGGGTCACGGGGAGCCTGTGCCTATCTCAGGCATCTATGGGCATTAAGGCAGGATACACCCTGGATGGAATGCCAACCCATCGCAGGGCACAAACACACACACTCACACATACATTCATACACTAGGGACAATTTTCCAAGGTGCCAATCAACCTATCGTGCATGTTTTTGGACCGGGGGAGGAAACCGGAGAACCCGGAGAAAAACCCCCTGAGGCACGGGGAGAACATGCAAACTCCACACACACATGGCCGAGACGGGAATCGAACCCGGACCCTGGCGGTGTGAGACGAACGTGCTAACCACTACGCCACCGAGCCTCACATGTTGTATGTATATATATATATATATATATATATTGCTGAGCCGACAATAAAAAAGGGGGGTCGGATTTCGGTGTTCGAAAACCTTCATCTGTTGCTCGGAACGCCATCACAACAAACGCTGCAGGGTTCCGCGTTGGGGAGCAGCATTCCGTTCTCTCCGGTCGGCCCGTTCGGTGCGGGTTTCCTCTGCGTGTGTGTGTGTGTGTGTGTGTGTGTGTGTGTGTGTGTGTGTGTGTGTGTGTGTGTGTGTGTGTGTGTGTTTGTGTGTGTATGTGGTGTGTGTGTGCTGTTGTTTAACGCTCTCGCCGCGACTCGCTTTCCCATCTGCCGCTCCGCCGACCGTATTAATCATCAAGTAGGCTAAACAAAAATATCCGTCCTATCCACATCGCGAGCTCCTACCATTCCACTCCGGGATTTTCTGGGCACACACGAGCTTGGTGTGTGTGTGTGTGTGTGTGTGTGTGTGTGTGTGTGTGTGTGTGTGTGTGTGTGTGTGTGTGTGTGTGTGTGTGTGTGTGTGAAAGTGTGTGAGTGTGTATTGCTGTCTGTGTCTCGCACTCTCAGTCTCTCTCCTCCCTCTCCCCCTCCTCGCTCTCACACACGCGCACACACACACACACGAGCGCGCACACGCACGCGCACGCACACGCGCGCACACAGTTGCAGCAGCAGCAGCTCATTGTGTACAGCAGGAGAAGTTACTGGGCTTTTTGTCGTTCGGTGCGGATTTTGTTTTGATTTGTGTGTGTGTGTGTGTGTGTGTGTGTGTGTGTGTGTGTGTGTGTGTGTGTGTGTGTGTGTGTTTTCCTCCTCCGGCGCGCTGCACGCTCTGCGCTATGAAGAGCGCACGGAGGAAACTCTGATCGCAGAGGAAGCGCGGTGGACGGAGTGGACCTGGACTTTGATTCGGAGTGTTTTTTTTTTTTTCCTTTTTGTTGTTGTTGTTGTTGTTGTTGTTGTTGTTCTTGGACAGCATGGTGAGGCTGCAGGTGTGTGTGCTGGCTCTATCGGCGGCGTTGTGCCTGTGCTCGCGCGGTGCCGAGCGCGAGCGGGAGCGCGAGCAGAGCCTGGAGGATGAGGAGGACGCCGACGATGGAGCCTCGCGCAGCTGCAGGGACGTCAAGCACGCGCTGGTGGAGCGGGGCTTCACCTCCATCCGGATCAACCAGCACCAGAGTGCAGGTAAACAAAAACAAAACAAAGGAGGACGAAGAAAACAATCCTGCAATTTGTTTGTTTGTTTGTTTGTGTTATCAGGGGCTTCTCAGGGACCTGTTAGAGTGCTCGGATACTTTAGTGGTTGCTTGTGGAAAGGGGGTTTTGGGATTGAATGGATGGAGAATGATGGTGTTGGTTTGGGAAACATCTCCCCATCCCCCCCCCCATCTCTGAAAGCATGTTTTTTTTTAATAGTATTGATATATTATTTATATATATTTTGAAGGTTGGGATTTTTTTCTCGTCCTCTTTTCTGGGTTTAAACTTTGCTCAATCTGACCGGCAACATTTCACCCGGATACTTCCCGACCTCCAGAACCCGTCCAGAGCGAAAACAAAACAAACCAACACTTTTTACATCCTTTATACGTTCACACGTCGTACGAGCAGGAAAGCCGGACAAAAACGTAGCAGGAAAGCAGCATCTTCATGTTAAGATCGATTCGATTTGGAACCAAGAGGCGTTACTAGTAACGAATGCCGAGATTCCACAGGGATTTTGCAGCGTTGACGTTAGAAAGAAAAACGGAACGGAAAAACCTTCCGGCGAAAATCTGGCGGGATGATCCTGGCCGTCGGATTCGCCGCTCAATCCTGGAAATGGCAGGTCTTTTCGCCGTGTAAAGGTGTACGGGTTTGGGGTTTCTCCAAAAACCTTCATCTGTTGCTCAGAAAGGCAATCTTGACAACTTTGTGCTTGTGTGTGTGTGTGTGTGTGTGTGTGTGTGGTTGTGTGTGAATTCCTAAGTGACAAAGACCTAGAGTTCATCTAATCAGTCGGAAATTTGCTGTCGGAAAAAAAAACCCCGGAGAAAACACACGACGTAATTGGTTTGTTGAACGTATGCCAGGGAGCTTTCACTCGCCCCACATGCCAGGGAGCTTTCACTCGCCCCACATGCCAGGGTGCGTTCACTCGCCCCACATGCCAGGGAGCTTTCACTCGCCCCAGATGCCAGGGTGCGTTCACTCGCCCCACATGCCAGGGTGCGTTCACTCGCCCCACATGCCAGGGTGCATTCACTCGCCCACATACCAGGGTGCATTCACTCGCCTCAGATGCCAGGGTGTATTCACTCGCCCCACATGCCAGGGTGCGTTCACTCGCCCCACATACCAGGATGCGTTCACTCGCCCCACATGCCAGGGTGCGTTCACTCGCCCCACATGCCAGGGTGCGTTCACTCGCCCCACATACCAGGATGCGTTCACTGTCCGGCTCATACATTTTCATCATTGTGACATGATGCAGGGGTTCGGTACAGGACCGGATACGAGGGGGAGGGAATATGGTGTGTTGGGTTATATACACACACACACACACACACACACACACATATATATATATATACATATATATATATATATATATATATATATATATAAATATATATATATATATATAAGCGCTCAGGTATCAGTTCATTGTGAAGGATTGCAATAGGACTGCTCACCAAGCTCATTTGCAAATATTGGATGCGAAGCTAATTGGCTAATGGCTAACGCTGCCCATCGATTCCATATTGATGAGCCGCGAGGCCTTAATTGTTTAGATGAAGATTGGTGTGTGTGACCAAATACTCTGGCTAATCACTGCACGCTCAGGTGATCTGGTATATTCGGGTCTAACTTCGGGGAGGGGCGGACCACGAATTCAATTTCAACGCTGAATGCCAAAAATAAAACTTGCTTTGCAGCGGTAAGGGCGGTTGGGCTGGGGTAAATTTTTTTTTTTGCAGTAATCTATATTATATATATATATTATGCTTTGCAACCCATGGTTAGAGGCCAGTGAATCCGTTCATTCGATGAACTCGGCTTGGTGAAGATTGTGCATTTTCAGAAGGGTGTTTTTTTCCCAGTACCCGCCCACCAATTATAGTACTCAACCGACTAGTTGCAGCGGCGTGTGTGTGAGGGGAGGTGTGTGTTTGAATTACGCGTCCTGCGATGAAGAATCAGGGTGACGGGGGGACGGCACTTTGGCCAATAGATTACCTGAGTGAAGACGCAAGAAGAACGTACTTGGTAGAACACATCACGCATCAGGGTTGAATACGGCTTTCCAGCTTCTTTATCTTTATTTTTTAATTTACCTTTTTTTATTCTTCTTTTGTTAATACAATTTATGGAGCTGCGGAATCTATCCCATAATAAAATACCATTTACGACAATTTCAAACGTAAATGGGTAGAAAAAAAAAGCAAAATAGAAAATAGAATATGTGATAGAAAATGTGTAACAACTTTTATAGTAATTGTTTTTTTTGCATATATATATATATATATATATATATATATATATATATATATTATATGGGGGCACGGTGGCGTAGTGGTTAGCACGTTCGCCTCACACCGCCAGGGTCCGGGTTCGATTCCCGTCTCGGGCCAAGTGTGTGTGGAGTTTGTGCATGTTCTCCCCGTGCCTCAGGGGGTTTTTTTCTCCGGGTTCTCCGGTTTCCCCCGGTCCAAAAACATGCATGGTAGGTTGATTGGCACCTAGTGTCCCTAGTGTGTGGAATGTGTGTGTGTGTGTGGTGTGTGTGTGTGTGTGTGTGTGTGCCCTGCGATGGGTTGGCATTCCATCCAGGGTGTATCCTGCCTTAATGCCCATAGACTCCTGAGATAGGCACAGACTCCCCGTGACCCGAGGGAAGATCGGATATAAAAGCGGTAGAAGATGAATGAATGAATGAATGATATATATATTATATATATATTATATATTATATATATTATATATATATATTTTTTTTTTTTTTTTTTTTGAATTCTCAGAAACAATTAACAAAAATTGACATTTGGCAGTTAATAATGACTTTATAGTAAATAATATTTCCTATGAAAATAATAGCAAAGTGTGAATAATGATGCAAATAAAAAAAGACAAATTCTAGCACATAAAATTACAAGTAAAATAAACACAAATTTAAAGCCAAAACTGACAAAAAAATAATGCTAATGCAAGTAAATCAAGTAAACTCACATTTAAATTCACAGGGGAAAAAATTAAAGAAAATTCACAATACATATTGAAATTTTAACAGCAATATTAGTTGACACTAAAAACAGCCAACGGAAAAACCCTGCTTTTCTTTTAATAATGACATAAAATGGCAATAAACGACCTTAAATGAAATGACCTGCGGTTTTACACCAGCTCACAGTAAATACGCCAAATTATACAATGAGTGATAATCATGATATAAAAACACAATAAATTATTATTTAAACTAACTGATGGTAAATAATGAAATGTCAACAAAATAATCCATGGCAAACATTACTATGAAAAATGCCACTTCACGACGAATAAAATTGTACTATTTTACTGTTAATAAAGATGTAAAAGTAAAAAATTCTAGCACATGATGACCTGAAATTCTCTTTTACACTCACTCACAGTGAATACTGAAATTTCAACATAAATTAATAGTAAACAATGCTGGAAACTTGACAATAAATAGTGTAACTTGACAGTAAATAGTGGTAAAATTGTACTTTTTAGTGTTAAAAAGTAGCAAGCATTCACATTTCTAGCAAAAAATGCACCTTAAAAATGTACGTACACTAAAATAGGGAATAAAGAAAATGTGATCACAAGTTTACAGTAAATAATGAGAAACTTTGTAGTAAATAATGATGTAAAATGCTGGTTTTGGGAAACTACGCAGGGAAGAAGATTGTCAGGAGGACGGAGTTTTGTGTCAGGATTCAGTGAGTAGAGACTGATGTCCCGGTGCTGGAGTGATCGAGGAAGCGTCTCGAAAGGCCAATTTTAAAGCTAAGAGCGTATTGAGGAAGTGGATAAGCACGAGTGCACACAAATACAGCAGAAGTAATCTAAAGTCTGAGTAGGAACGCTGCTTTCTTTATCCATCTAACCTGTTTTTTTTTTTTTTTTTTTTCTTCTTACTTCTTATTCATGATGTCGCTTTTTTATGCTTCACGTATATTTTGCATTTCCTTGTTTTTTTTGTGTTTGTGTTTGTGTGCGATAAAAAAATCGCATTCTTTTTTTTTTTTTTTTAAACAATGGAGAAAAAACTTTGATACTTTGCGAATGTTTTAATCGCTAAAAAAGTTTTAGACAATTTTGGATGCATTATAAATAGTTTTTGTCATTTAAAAAAAAAATATATTTAATTGAGTAATATTTATAATAAATGCAATTGATATATTATCATTATTTTTTTATTATTAGATGAATTAATCTTGCTTTATTGTCCATGCATTTATTTATTTATTTGTTTGTGCTTCATTTAATTCGCATTGTCGATTCTCATGCTTAATTTTTGTACCTTTTGCTTTTGATTATGTTTTGTGTGTTTTTTTTTTTTTCTTTTTTTTTTATTATTTATTCATTTTTGTTGCTCTGGATTGATTTTTGCATCGCTTTCCTTGTTATTAAAAAAACAAAAAACAAAAAAACAATCATTTATTTGCTTTAATGATCAGTAATACCTTGCATGCTTTACAATGTGCTTTGGTGAGATTTTTTTATATATTTAATGAATAAAACGTCGTGCGCTACTAATTCCTGCCTGCCTTGCACATTTCCTCCCGTGTTTGCGTCGGCTTAATTTTATTTCTACATCATGCGGTAATTCAGAGGTCCTTGACAGACAGACAGACAGACAGACAGACAGGCAGGCAGACGGCGGTGAGAGTGAGACACGTCAGTAGGGGGCTCCACTCTCACGCTGTCCGTATTGAATGCATTAAGCGATTCGGGCGAGAGTTTGGTATTCACACACACACACACACACACACACAGAGGGTGTCATTATGTATTGTGGAGTAATCACATTGGAGCGATGGCCTGTGGAGATGGCAGTGTGTGTGTTTTTGTGTGTGTGTGTGTGTGTGTTATTCTCATGATCTATCGCGGGTTACATTATCCTGGTTAATGATGTGGCAGCTGTTATTCAAGTTGCTTCATGACTCATTCATATCAAGTTACACTTATTATATTATATTAAGTTATAATTCAATTATAATAGATTTTACAAAAGAATTAGGCAAAAAAGTAAACATATTCATATAAGTGTCATATAGGCACGGTGGTTTAGGGGTTAACACGTTCGCCTCACATTGCCAGGATCCGGGTTCGATTCCCGTCTCGGTCATGTGTGTGTGGAGTTTGTGCATGTTCTCCCCGTGCCTCAGGGGGTTTTTCTCTGGGTTCTCCGGTTTCCTCCCCCGGTCCAAAAACATGCACGGTAGGTTGATTGGCATCTTGGAAAATTGTCCCTAGTGTATGAATGTGTGTGTGTGTGTGTGAACTGTGACGGGTTGGCATTCCATCCAGGGTGTATCCTGCCTTAATGCCCATAGACGCCTGAGATAGACACAGACTCCCCGTGACCCGAGGGAAGATCGGATAAAGCGGTAGAAGATGAATGAATGAATATGTGTCATTTTATTGAATATATTGCATTGCCAAAAGTATTGGGACACCCGCCTTTTCCAGCCATGCACGGTTCTTTCACGCCTGTGCCCAAAGCCAGCTTCATAAACATACACGGTTTGGACACCGTTAGCACCGTTATTGTGACCAGAGTCGTCCAATAAACACTTCCGAGGCCACATCTGCCTCAGTCGAGCCTCATGAATCCGAAAAAGTTGTCAAAAGTTCATGCTTGGTGCAACAGTGTCGAGAATTTAGATTTTTCATGGCAGAATGGTGGATTTCAAATATGTGAGCAGAATCTCAATTCGATTTTTGTCTTTAAAACACCATGTGGGATTTGTGGAAGGAATTTGTGGATCGCATTGAAAGTTAAGTCGGCATTTGCCGCTATAATAAGTTCCACTCGATTTCGTGGAGGTTTCTTTAAGTGTTGGTGAGAAGGTCCGGGGTCTTCACATTCATCTATAGAAGGATCCATGGATCTTTATGGAGCTTGTGCATTGCCATTCTGGAAGAGGTTGAGAAGAAGAATAGTGTTTATTTGTCACATAAACACATTACAGCACAGTGAAATTCTTTTCTTCGCATATCCCAGCTTGTTGTTGGTAGCCGGGGTCCGAGCGCCATGATACGGCGCCCCCTGGAGCACAGAGGGTTAAGGGTCTTGCTCAAGGACCCAAGGGTGGCCATATCGGGGCTCGAACCTGGATGTTCCAATCAGCAGCCCATTGCTTTAGACCGATGAGTTACCGAGGACATCGGGTGCCGCTGTGCCTCCGACCGCCGACATCGTTTGACGATGCACCATGTTTGGCTTGAAAAGCCAGGCGTCCCGATACTTTTGCCACATTCCGTTCCCAGTCGTTTCCATTCCGCTGGATATATTTGCGGAAAAACACCTCGTCTCTAAAACAAATAAGCGTCAATCAGTGGTCATGTGAGCGTCATGCGGAATAAACGATTATTGACAAACGAATGTTTTGAAACATTTCCCCCCAGCCAAACCTGTGTAGATCAAAGCCTTGTGAGCAGCTGTGCACATTTCCGCATGCATGTTTAATTCATAATCCCGTATTTATTTATTTATTTATTAGATATTTAATAATAAAAACATATATAATATGCATATTCTGTTTTTCGTTTTTTTTTTTCCCCCGCACCGGGTGCACGGTCTCTCCGTGTTTGTCTTTGCCGGCGAGCTTTATTTAGCGTGACTGGATTTAGTCACAGTTTTGCTGAAGCGGCGCAGAAATGACGAGAGCTGTGATTATATTATTAACCAACCAGATTTCATGCGGAATGTCAACGAATGGCAGCTTGGAGAACAGACCCAGAGTGCGAACTGAAACAAACAACATGCTGGAAGTGATACTCTGGGTATAGCGTGTGTGTGTGTGTGTGTGTGTGTGTTGTGTGTGTTGTGTGTTGTGTGATTTGTCTTGCGTGGCAAAAATGTGGAATATACCATTGCCTAAGGTGATATTGACATTCTGGTACCCTTGGCTTAATTTAGGTCACTTTTCTCATAAAATTATTCATATGTTTTTAGAGAGTGTATCCCCCCTCCCCCCCCACACACACACACACACACACACACACACACACACACACACACACACACAAAGCGTCTGTGCGCTACTGTTCCTGTTGTGTGGATCAATCTTGAACTGTCAGTGTGATTCACACTGACTCTGTGTGTGTTGCTTCTCACACTTTCCCACTTTCAGATCACGCCAGCCGGTCATCAGAATGAATTACTGCCAACGTACACAACAACACACACACACACACACACACACATGCCCAGAGTTATTTCTTATTGAAGTCACTCAGCTGGCTTCCAAAAAAGTTTTTGCGCCACAGTTGGAGGCAGACGATCATTTAAAACGGCTTTGTGTGCTCCAGAATTTAAACGAAGAAGAGAATAAAAAAAAAACATTTTTGGTGCACCCCGGATTGCTTTGTGGGGTCGAGACTTGTGGGATCAAAGAGGTTAAAAGAAAAGGTTGAAGACTTTTGGCAGTGCTGTGCCTTGAAAACGTGCCTTTAGGACGAGTGACCAACAGGCAGTCCTGTCATTTTGTCCTTGATGAACCATTGTTGCCTTGTTGAGCCACCCCTGTCCTCAGATATCGATCAAGTAGGGGGTGGGTAAGGTGATCAGGAGTCCCGGTATTGCCAAGCTGCCTTGAGCAAGGTGCTTAAACCCTCTGTGCTCCAGGGGGCGCCATATCATGGCTGACCCTGACCAAACAAGCTGGGATATGTGAAGAAACATTCTTCAGGCTTATTAACGGCCCGAAGGGTGGGGGCGTCGATGTGGTTCTCATGTGATTGCCTTAGAATCTTTCTCCCGTCCTATCACACCCTAACCCAAACAAGCTGGGATATGTGAAGAAACATTCTTCAGGCTTAAACCTCAATTGCTCCTGTTGAGCCATCTTTGTTAAGCCACCCCTGCCCTCACTGGGGCATCCTTGTTAAGCCACCCCTGCCCTCACTGCGGCATCCTTGTTAAGCCACCCCGGCCCTCACTGGGGCATCCTTGTTAAGCCACCCCGGCCCTCACTGGGGCATCCTTGTTAAGCCACCCCTGCCCTCACTGGGGCATCCTTGTTAAGCCACCCCTGCCCTCACTGGGGCATCCTTGTTAAGCCACCCCTGCCCTCACTGGGGCATCCTTGTTAAGCCACCCCTGCCTTCACTGGGGCATCCTTATTAAGCCACCCCTGCCTTCACTGCAGAATCCTTGTTAAGCCACCCCTGCCCTAAACTTCTTGTTAAGCCACTGCTGTCTTTATTAAATCATCCTTGTTGAAACACCCCTGCCCTTGTGGAGCCGAGCCACCCCTATTAAGTCAGTACTGTCTTTATTAAATCATCCTTGTTAAGCCACCCCTGCCCTTGTTGAGCCGACCTTGTTAAGGCGCCACCACCCTCATAAAAACATACTTGCCCCAGAATCACCTAGATGCCACTCTCTGGCCTTTAAGAAATGTACTCAACCCTATCTGGTCCAGGGGCACGATAACATAGATGACCCTGCGTTCTAACTCCTATTGACTGGCATGCTGGGATATGCAAAAAATAGGGAACTGGTAAAGGGTCTGGGTTACTCTGGGCCCTTCGGTAGGGCTCTTAGCTCCAGGGGCGCTGTGTCATGGCTGATCATGAGCCATTCTTAACAAGCCAGCCCTGCCCTTATTGAGCCACCCTTGTTAAGGCACCACCACCCTCATAAAACCATACTTGCCCCATCCGTTCTTAAAGGCTCTATGGCCTTTAAGAAACGTACACAAACATATCTGGTCCAGGGGCGCAATATCATGGATGAACCTGCGTTCTAACTCCTGTTGCCCGACATGCTGGGATATGCAAAAAATGGGGAATTAGATCGGACACTTGTTAAGGTCACTGGGTCATTCTGGGCCCTTGGGTAGGACTTTTAACCCTATGTACTCCAGGGGCGCTGTGTCATGGCTGAACCTCTGACATGACCCAAGTTGGAATTGTTCCAGCATGACAGCACAGAATGAGGTCCATTTTCAAGGTTACCTGAGGTTAGTGTGAAAGATCACGACACCTTCGAGATGAATTGGAGCAGCAGCTTGATGCAAAGGCCGTGTTGCTGACATCCATTCCTAAACCTAACCTTTGTGTGGATAAAAATGGCACAACATGGTTGAGAATCTTTGGGAATGCTCCCTGGAAGAGTGGAAGTGGGAGTCTGTTATACAAATCAATATTAATGGTCATGGATTTCGAATGGGATGTTCTGTACTCAATATACTTTTATATATAGTGATATTAATATGTCTTGGGTACAGGATGACATGTGATTCAATCGTTTGTCCAGTGAAAGGAGGTTTAGTTTGACTTGCGCTGCCTCAAGACTGGGTTTTATTGAGTTTTTATCCTGACAGGGTCATTCGTCGGGTTGAGGCGTAGAAATTGGTATATTGAAATTTGAATGATTACCTTGTCTAAAAAAAATGTCACGGTTGTGAAGAATTGCTGTATTAATTGAGCATTAAAAACACATAAGCCGCGGGTGGAAATTAAAGGGTGTGTGTGTGGGGGGAGGGGGAGGGGCGCGAAAAATTATTATAAGATCTTTGCACAAGATTGTCATTATAAAGTGAGAGTGGCTGTGAGGAAAAGGAATTATGCTGAGCCAAAAGAAAAATCTTAACTGGAGAGTGCTGCTTGACCAAAAATAATAAATTAACTCGTATATTCCTGGTTAGCAATGTCATATTTGTCTGTGCAATTTATAGCTATATTTTGCTGTAAACTCAGGAGGCTGCGGAGTTGGCCCGAAAGGGTTTGCATTGTAGTCCACTGGGCTGAAAAATAGAATATGTAGCCTGAGATATACATGGCAGACGGCACACATATCCAGCGCGACTTACAACTGAGCAGTTGAGGGTTAAGGGCCTTGCTCAAGGATCCACTAGTGGTAGCTTGTTGGTGTAGGGATTTGAACCTGCGATCTTCCGGTCCAGAGTCCAATGCCTTAACCACTAAGCTGTCACCTTCCCTGAGCTATACATAGCAGACCTTACTGGCGAGAATGTTTACAGTTACGGCATTTGGTTAACAACCTTATCCAAAGAGGAACTTACAACTGAGCAGTTGATAGTTAAGGGCCCACTAGTGGTAGCTTAGCGATAATGGGATTTGAACCTGTGATCTTTCGATCCTGAGCCCAGTGCCTTAACCACTGAGCTAGCTCCTGTCTACTTGGCCTGAGCACTCCAAAGGAGGGGGATTCTCTTCACCTCTTTTCCCCTTCTAGTCGTTGTCAGAGTTGGAATTACCCAGAGATTCATCTATGGGAAGGGGAAGGAGGCGGTATCCCAGTGGTTAAGGAGTTGGACTCTGGACCCACTAGTGGGTCCTTGAGCAAGGCCCTCAATTGCTCAGTTGTAAGTCACTCTGGATAAATGCTAGAAATGTTTATTTTGAGCCCCCCCACACCCTCCTCTCAGAATTATCACTTGTCTCAAGTCACCGTGGCAGCGTTGCCAAATTTCTTGAGTCACTGTAGGAGGGCATGAAAACATCAGCACTTGCCTGAAGCCTCTGTTGAAGAGACTATTCCAGTTCACAGCTGGGTTTAGTTGGAGATTCCTGAGCGTGTCATCATTTAGCTCGAACCTCATCATCACACAAGGCTTTATGAGATTCCCAACAGCATTTGGCAAAAACACCCTCATCAAGAATGATCTAATTTCTACAACCACACATTGAAGGGTCCCTGCTGCTCCACTGGGCGGTGATGGGAGTTCCAAGCCCATTCTTCCCTTCGTAACATTTCGTTTTCCTTTAAGTCGCTGCGGGAGCCTCTTTAATCATAGGTTTCGGCCACGACAACACTGTCCGCACGGCAGCGCTTTCGGTCTATGCGGTGGGGGATTTTTGTTGGAGATTTCTGTCAAAAGTGTGACATTTCTGAGTCACGTTTGGAGAAGGTTTAGTTGGAGATTTGTGACAGCATTGTCACTCAGCTTGAAACACTGTGGATGAGGGCTTAGTCGGAGATTCCTGACAGAATTTGCACACCGTGTGAAACACCATGAGGTGGGTGGTGGTGGTGGTGGTGGTGGAGGTGGTGGGGAGTGGAGGAGGAAGGAGGGGGTTTGGTCACAGATCCCCTGACAGCAATTCCACTCAGCTTGAAACAATCTTGGATGGGTTTAGTCGGAGATTTCTGTCTCAGTCAGAAACATTATACGAGGGATTGGTGGGGTGATTTCTGACTTGCCTGGAGAGGGTGGGGGTGGTGGAGGTGGTGGATGATGGGATGAGGTGGAGGGTTAGTCAGGAAATCTTGACAGCATATTCACTCTTGAAATACTTTGACAGCAGGTTTAGTTACAGATTCCTGGCAGGTTCCTTACTCAGCTTGAAACACTATGGGGACGGGGTTTGGTTGGCAATTCCTCGCTAGCAAACGTAATCATATTGAAATATCGTGGGAGGGTGATTTATTTCGGTGATTCCTGACAGCATTATACCCTTGTTTCAAGGGGCAGTAAGAGTCTCCTGAGAAGATATTTTTTTTAGTTGCTGTGGGATGGGGATTAGTCAAAGGTTCACGACGGCATCGTCAGTCATTTTGAGTCAGCGGTTGGAAAGAGTTTGGTTGTTTGGCTTTGGACCCAATTATTAATTGGCTCAAGCTGCGGAGGAAGAGGATTAAGCCAGAAATTCCTGATTGTGACTCCAGCAAGTGGGAGGAAGTTTACTCAGCCAGCAAGAGTCATATGTGGATAGCACAAGGGAGCTTTAGGTGGGTAAACTACAACTAGTCTGACTCAGGTCCTGTCCACCCTAATATATTTGAGTTTGAAGACCAATATTTTCCCATCCATTTTGGCACTCCGTCCACATATAGAGGTTGTGTGTGTGTGTGGGGGGGGAATTGTCTCCAAAATGGATGAAAATTCCGTCACAGTATGGACTGGGAAAATGGAGGCTTTTAAATACAATGATGGACCATGATAGTCACTAGACGTGTTTACGTTACAAATTTGCGCAAAACTTTTCTAAATGTCGGTAAAAAACGGTGGCGTTGTTTCCATTAACCATATCATGCAAACTAAAACTCTCACGAAAAAAAATGGCCACAGATATCAGGATTACTTATATCGCAGCCAACACATTAGGCGTGTTTATGTTTATTCATTCATTCATTCATCTTCTACCGCTATATCCGATCTTCTCGGGTCACGGGGAGTCTGTGTCTATCTCAGGCGTCTATGGGCATTAAGGCAGGATGGATACACCCTGGATGGAATGCCAACCAACAACCATTCGCAGGACACACACACACACACACACATTCATACACTAGGGACAATTTTCCAAGGTGCCAATCAACCTACCGTGCATGTTTTTGGACCGGGGGGAAACCGGAGAACCCGGAGAAAAACCCCCCTGAGGCACGGGGAGAACATGCAAACTCCACACACACATGGCCGAGACGGGAATCGAACCCGGGTCCTGGCGGTGTGAGGCGAACGTGCTATTCACTAAGCCACCGTGCCCCGCTTGTTTATGTTTAATCTATGTTTAATTAACGGCGAGGCGATCCCCCTGTACTTGGGAGTGGCCACGTATGCACTTGTTCTGGGAGGAAACGGGAGGAGCTGTGGATTGGGAATTTCCGGATGAACACGTCTACGTTTTTTTTTTTTAGCGCCTGTTGTAGCACCTGCAAGCATTACGCCCAATCCAAGGCAAGGTAGATCATGTGACCTGGAAATGCGTAAAAAAAAGTTTCTAATACAGTTTTGCGAATGATTCCTTTTTCCGAAGAAAAAAAAAAACACGAGTGTAAAAACTTTTTTTTGCGATACGTGTGTTTTTGCGAATCCGACGCTTTTCCATTGGGGCGTATTTGCAATTCGCTATTTAAATTTGCGCAACTTTGATGGAAACGCTCTTAGTGCTGAGGCATTTCAAGTAACAGGTGGTGGTGGTGGTGGCTCAATGGTTAAGGTGTTGGCCTACAGACCAGAAGATCACATGTTCAAATCCCAGCCATCCACCAAGCTGCCACTAGTTGGGCCCTTGAGCAAGGCCCTTAACCCTAAGTCGCTCTGGATAAGGGCGTCTGCCAAATGCCACAAATGTAAAAGTAACAGGAAAGTAAATAATCAATGATCAGGTTTATTTTCAAACGTCGAGGGCCGACTTTTTGGGTCCGATTGATTTGGCGTTAATCCGGATTATTGTCGACGTTGCCTAATCTCGCGATGCAGGTTTCCCACGGCACTAATGAAATCGTATTTGTCATACGAACGGTTTAATAGTCTAGAAACAGCAGGTAGTTTAGTCGGAGCAGATGTGCTGTTGGCTTTGTTTGCGCTTCCACATGATCTATTCATGTTTAAAATCTGTTTAATACAAGGCGTTTACATCAGTATCAGAGGATCCGAAAAAGCCTAAGCGAGGTAATTAGGCGGCATTAAGCCACCTGGACTTTAGATCATACTTACTGCTACTTCCCAAAGACGTGAGATGAAGGCAGAGGTCAGAAAGAAGATGGTCAGCGGAAAGCTTTGATCAGAACCCGTGCGATCGAAAGATGTATGTTTGTTCTGCACACAGAAGTGCGTCCACACAGCACTGATAAGAGGGTCGAAAAAAAAAAGGACAGAGAGAGGTGTGACGAGACGGGCGGCGGCACAGAATGATGGGCGGAGAGAAAGCGCATAAAAAGGCGGCTGGGAAGAAGCAGTGGACGAGCGGAATAATGAGAACGATAGGCAAAGGGACGGGACGGCATTTTAAAAAAAAAAAGGATAACGAGGGATGAAGGTTGGATGAGACGCCAGCTGGCGAGGGATCAGAGAAGAAAGCGAGGGATGAAGAAAGAGACGAGTAAGCAGAGGGAAGCAAGCACCGAGCTAAAGATAGGGACAAAGGAGGAAGAAGAAGAAGAAGGAGCGAGGAATAAAGGGAGGATCGAGCGGGGCTGAATGAAATGGAGAGGAAATGTTAAATAGTGTCAATAAAGAGGGGGAGGGGGGTGAATGGAGAGATAAGAAGGGCTAAGAGTAGAAAGCGAGGGATGAAATTGGAAGGCTAGGATGTGGGAGGTTAAACAGAGAGAAGGCGACGGGAGGGAAAGTTTAGAAACAAGGGATGAAAGACGAATAAATGAAAGCAGAAGGGGAAAATGAGGTAGCGGAAAGAAGACAACAATGGGTACCCTTGACTAGTGAGAACTAGCTTGCTATCGGTTTAGCACGCTGCTATGTACTAGCATTAAAACGTGTACTAGTGCTAGCAGCCGACGTCGACAGCGCAAACGTAGCAATTAGCATGCATTCGAGTCATTGCTAATATGGATATATAGATGCTCTGCTACGTTTGGTTTATAGGAAAAAACGTGTTTTTTTGTTTGTTTTTTTACTGGTCTGAAAGTGATTTATTTATTTAATTTATTTTTTTATTCAGCATACTGTCAAACACGGAGACTTAATGGAGACGTCACGTTTTCTTTACACCACAACGCTTTTCTACTTTTCAGGAGATCAAATGCTGCTGACAGCAGAGAGTCGCTTTTATCGCGGAGCGAAGAAGTGCACTTCACTTTAACAGGCATCTCTAAACGCCCACCGGATGCCATTTTTACTCTGCATTCACAGTTTAAAAAAAAAAAAAAAAAAAAAGAGGGGAAAAAACAATTTGCAGATTTGACTAAAAGCATGGATGTAGAAATGCAGCGTTCACAAGGTCAGAACGCACATTGTGTACAGATCGGTTGTCCGATGCTCCCCGATATCGGGCTGTTTTGTTTCCAAGGTACAGATGCGAACGCTCTGTGCGGAGGTTGGAAAACGGCGTCGGACGATTTGTTGTCAGCGACCTGTCGGCATGACGGCTCGTTAACGCAATTATCCAATCGTGAGGTACGAGCTCTAGTAATAAGACGTTGGACTTTGGATTGGAAGGTCACAAGCCAGCACACCTGCCACCCCTGGAGCCTTGAGGCCCTAAAATGATCGCCCTATGGGCATCTTCCCGATCAGCAGTCCAACGCCTAATACCCCTAAGATACACTTCCTCCCAAAAAAAAACGCTCGTTCCCATACCGGGAGTCGAACCCTGTGTGAAAACCAGGAATCCTAATGGCTAGACCATATGGGAGCTGTACATCACATATATGTCACGTATATGTCACGTATATGTCACATGTACATTACGGTACAGTGGAATTATTTCTTCACATTTCCCAGCTTGTTTTTGGAAGCTGGGGTCTGATTGCAGCGATGGTACAGCAACCCCCTTTAGGGCCTTGCTCAAGGGAACAAGGGTGGCATCTTGGCGATACCGGGGCTCTCGAACCCCTGACCTTCCGAATCCGTATCCCAGTGCTATTCCATATAAACCCCTCCTCCATTGCCGCACTTACTCCACCTCTTTTTCAGACTTGTATCCCCTGCACTATGCACTTGTTCTGGGAGGTAACAGGAGGACCTGTAGATTTGGATTTTCCGGATGAACGCGTCCACTTTTTTTTGAGCTGTGCAGTGCAATAAGCTGGGGTCAGATTGCAGCGATGGTACAGCAACCCCCTTTAGGGCCTTGCTCAAGGGAACAAGGGTGGCATCTTGGCGATACCGGGTCTCGAACCCCTGACCTTCCGATCCGTATCCCAGTGCTATACCATATAAACCCCTCCTCCATTGCCGCACTTACTCCACCTCTTTTTCAGACCTGCACATCCCAATACCACTCTTTTGTCCTCCCTTGGTCCCTCGTATTTGCCCCCCGTTTGCCCCCATGTGCCTTTGCTGGTCCTTTTCCACCTATATTTTCGTTTGCCATCAAAAGACATCACCCTATTTTCCAGCTCATTGCCAGTCAAGTTATTGACCCTTAAATAGCTCAAATGGTCACTTTGTAAATACAATTAGACTCCGCCCCCCCCTTAGATTCTCCACCCCCCCTTGACTATAGCTTTGCAATCAATTTGCCCACTGGCTCTTCCCTGTCTAAAAGCAGCCCTGTCTTTGTTTTGATTTTCAGTCCAGATCCATGGCCAAACACACCCACACACATCCTCTTGCTCTCTTTACCACTTTTACACTCGTTCTCTTGTTTATTTCACTTCTCCTTCTCCACCGCTTTAGTTCACCCATACACTTGTTCTCGTGTTCAATTATACTCAACGGCTCACTTTCCTGGTTGGCTTTGCTTTGCTTTTCTCTCCCTCGATGGGTGTGTTGTTTTGCTGTCTGTTACAACAGCATCATCGTGTTCGGGCTAGAGAAAGGGGACAGGGGGGGGGGCACCGGGGGGGGCAGTGTTCGGCTCAGACCGAAGAAAGTGTGTGTTGTGTGTGTGTGTGTGTGTTTGTGTGTGGTCAGTTGGCTCGTGGCATGTTGATATTCGGTTGGAAATTCTATTATTATTCAGCTACCACAGCAGCCTCCATTATTAGCTTCCACACAAAGCTCGCATAGCACTGCTCCGTCTTTTCAGTGTGTGTGTGTGTGTGTGTGTGTGTGTGTGTGTGTGGTGTGTGTGTGTGGTGAGGGTTTTGTCTGGGGGAGGTGGGTTGGATGTCTTGATGGATTGGCGGGCGGACACACAAAAAAGCAAAGTACACACGCCGTCCTCCGACCATCAAAAAGATGCATCCGCGCGATTAGCGCCGGGAATGATTAGCATGCGAGCGATTAGCGCACGGAGCTAACTGTTTAGTGGTTTATTAAGGTTCACCGGCGCGATCAAAGCGGCGCCCACGACGCACTAAACTCGTCTCTGATCCGAGCGCAAACAACTCGCCGGCGCGGGCAGAGTTTGTTAGCGTCGCTGGGTAATTAGCGCTAATCGTGCACACCCTCCTGGGTGAAAGAAGAGATTATTCAGTAGAAACAGATTAGCGTGGAAACAAGACGCCCACCTTTGGCGGCGACGAGCCGCGCCGAGACGCTTCAGGAAAAACTCGGCTGAATCCACGGCGGCGTGCGACTACTGAAGCGTCTGTTTTGTCCTGAACGCATCTTCGTGATTGCGGCGAACAGATTTAACGCTTTTCATTGATGCGAGTCCATTGAGACACTCATATGTAGACAGTAGTACATGCATTTATTTAATAACTCCTCTTATGTCATGCATAAGTGTTCATTCATTCATTCATTCATCTTCTACCACTTTATCCGATCTTCCCTCGGGTCACGGGGAGTCTGTGCCTATCTCAGGCGTCTATGGGCATTAAGGCAGGATACACCCTGGATGGAATGCCAACCCATCGCAGAACACACACACACACATTCATACACTAGGGACAATTTTCCAAGGTGCCAATCAACCTACCGTGCATGTTTTGGACCGGGGGAAAGGAAAATGGAGGGGAAAGGGGAGGGCCGGAGGAAACAGAAGAACCCGGAGAAAAACCCCCTGAGGCACGGGGAGAACATGCAACAAAAAGAAAAACAAACTCCACACACACATGGCCGAGACGGGAATCGAACCCGGACCCTGGCGGTGTGAGGCGAACGTGCTAACCACTAAGCCACCGTTCCCCCGGGCCCCATCGTATGTAGTATTATTGTATTGTGTATGGGACACCACACCTTCACTACCAGTTCTACCACAGACACATTTCTTTGGCACTACATGTTTTTTTTTTTTCCACACTTGTCCCACTTTCCTGACCATCCCAGTGCCACCATTTTTTATGCCATTTGGTCGCCCCCTCCCCTGCCCCTTATCCTGCTGCTTTTTCACCTCTATTTTGGTTCTACATAAATAGTGGTATAACAGTAACCCAGAGCCTGCACCACTTCCTTCTAATTTGACCCAGATGAGACACCTGGTTTTGCCAGGAATATGGGATTCTCCCAAACATGGAGGTACATAAATCTATTCATTCATCTTCTAGCGCTTTATCCGATCTTCACTCGGGTCACGGGGAGTCTGTGGATCTCAGGCATCTATGGGCATTAATGCAGGATACACCCTGGATGGAATGCCAACCCATCACACACACACACACACACACACACACACACACACACACACACACACACACACACATTCATCCACTAGGGACAATTTTCCAAGGTGCCAATCAACCTACCGTGCATGTTTTTGGACCCGGGGAGGAAACCGGAGAAACCCGGAGAAAAAACCCCCCTGAGGCACGGGGAGAACATGCACAAACTCCACACACACACATTACTGACCGAGACGGGAATCGAACCCGGACCCTGGCGGTGTGAGGCGAACGTGCTTAACACTAAACCAGCGTGCACCACCCTCTATAGGATTTCCTTGGATGAAATTTTCCCTTCACTTGAACGCGGAGACGAGAACATGTCCCACTGCGATGATGCCGCGGTTCACCATTATTTCTCCTGCGTTATAATTTCATGGACAGTTATGGATTTGTAGTATTTTTTACTGATAATCATGTACCTAGACTTATCACACACACACACACACACACACACACACACACACACACACACACACACACACACACACACACACACACACACACATGGGGCTCAAGAGTTCTCCCACAGTGGCACAGACTCTGATTATAATAAGTCACCTGTGCTCCATAGGTATTATGTGTCATGAAAACAAGGGGCTGATTTAACCCTGTGTGTGTGTGTGTGTGTGTGTGTGTGTGTGTGTGTGTGTGTGTGTGTGTGTGTGTGTGTGTGTGTGTGCGTGCAAGGGTTAATTAGGCAACAGGGAATGTAAGGTGTTGCTGTGTTTAGTAATCCGCCAGGAGTTGACAAGATAAAAAGGGACCGGGGAGCTTACACACTTGAGACTTCATTACACACACACACACACACACACACACACACATTTTATACACACAGTATTTATATATATATATATATATATATATATATATTTATATATATATACACCCGGGATATATATAATATATATATTCCGTGCATGTTTTTGGATATATACACACACATACCGATCGAACCCGGATTGTGGTGTATTGCTTGCGGCTCCTATGCCACATTTGCTCCTTTAGCTTTTGTGATGATTAGGTGATGCGAGGCCTGTGATGTCCTTCTTAAGGTGTTCAAAAGGGATCGGGGGTCGGACCTCGTTAGCATTCACAACATGGATGTGTACGTCATACTCTTCAGTGCACAGCGTTTCCATATTAAGTGTTGTTTTACTGCAGGATTGAAGCATGCGATACTTCCGAAGAGGATGAAACAAGATGTTATTAAGTGTACTGATGCAGCAGGACCTGTACGGTTCTATAGGAGCATCATTGTACCCGTCCTGACCTACAGCGAGTGGAAGGCCATCAGGGCCAGCAAGCTTTTTAAATTACTCCCAATATTGTATTTCTCCGCATTTCTCTTGGGTTTCGCTGCTACCGGGAGTCAAAGGTACTCTGTACTGTGGACGCCCTGGAACTTACAATCCATGCCGCTGCTTTAACCGTGAAGTGGAATCACCGGAGAAGAAGAAAGAGAAGAAGGCGTCTAATCAAGTTGGCATTTTCACATTGGAAGGTTAAAGAGGGAAATGGTCATGGAGCCCCTAAACTGCACAAGCTCAAATATATTTGAGTGGCTTTAATAGCCGTTTTTATTCTATAACGACTGCACAAAGTGGATGGAATCGTGAGCTGGATTGATTCGTGTGAAGGACTGGGTGTGATATGCACAGCCTGACATTAACGGTATTTAGCAGACGCTCTTATCCAGGGCGACATAGAAATAGTGCTTTAGGTCTCCATCTTAATCGTTCAGGTAGGGGAGATACAAACTTAAGGTATACAATAAGCATAGACACGGTTGAGTTGGGACGTCCAGGACACTGTTGTTGGGACGTCCAGGGGAAGTTCATTCCGCCACCTCGGTTGCCAGAACAGAGAAGAGGAAGCCTTGAGCTGATCTTTAGCTCTTCTTCTGAGAG